>FIZR01014348.1:0-40462 GCA_900060175.1 Ferrisia virgata | reverse complement strand
GAAACTGGTGAACTTCCTCCTGAACACAGAAAAATAGTAATAACAAATAAATTTCTTCTATCAGCTGTAACAAATCCCTCAAACCCAATTCGAGATTTAGTTAAGATCTACCTAAAAAACCATTCCTTTTTTAACGAAGGACAAATAACCGAATTCATTTCAACACTCAAAAATCAAAACACTGACCATGGATTCTCCAACCATCCGAAATTAATTTGACGTTGAATAACTATAAATAGTCGGATTACCCTCCCCACATAATCAGGAATCACTATTAAGAATTCATACAAAAATACTCCAAATACACATTGTGTTCCACCAATGGCTCAAAATCAGACCCTGAATACTCCGGATACAATACAAATCTCACAAATCTTCTTCTATCTTCACTCTTGAACTTACAGCCATCTTCCATCGCTTGAAAACTTTATTAAAAACACAAAATTTACAGACCAAATTCTTGATACTATCTGACTCTCTCAGATCATTAACGTCCATTCAAAATAAATTCGCCGAAAACCCATAGCAGAAAAGATCCACCAAATGATTTCTGGATGAACTATATATCCACCTCTTATTAACCAAAATTTTATCACCTTAAATTTTATTATTTTTTCTTTACATCTAAATGGAATTTCATCAATCTTTAGTTCAATTAATTTTATTTCATCAATTTTTATTATTAATAATAATAATTTTTTTATAAATAAAAAACACAAAACAAACTTTTTCAACGTAAAAAAAACTATAAAACCCTGGAAACACTTATCTCATCTAAATCGTTCAGAAGAAATAATTATCACCCGACTTCGCATAGGACACACCAAACTCACACATAATTACCTCTTTTTAAAAACTCCCAAACCAAATCGTCAGTTCTGCGATACAGAAGAAATTACTGTTAAACACCTCCTGTTTCATTGCACCAACCTCAAAACAAAATATACCAAAAAACTCTGAAGCTATTCCCGATGAACCATCTAAAAGCTGCAAAATCCTCTGGCTAATAAAAGAATTCAAGTTAACAAATCAGATTTAGATCCCCCCTCCCCCGTTTTGGAAATTACACACGCCCAGTATAAATAAAAAGTAAATAGTTCAGCTATCAATCCTCATAATGACTTTGTCCATACCTTTTGTAGTCTTCTTATGCAAACAGATTCAACTTGAAAATTTATCACGGAGCAGCTTGGATATTACAGGTTGAGAATAAATAAAATAATTTTCGCATTTTAAAAAATAATCCATTTAATTTCGTAATCGTTATCGTAGGCAATTTTCTTCATCACGTCGTATTCGTAATTTTATCCAAACAAAAATTAGCACATTTTTCAAATAAATAAAAAATTTAATAATCCAACACACGTAAGTATATTATTTCTATGTACATCGGTTGCCTGCACCATTTCCTCACACTTCATTTCGTACATATCTATAATCACTACTATGCAGATATTTATTTCTTTTTAAAATTAGCCGACACTCGCTCGGGTTCTTCACTCGCGCATAAGTACCGCATAAAAAATTCAACAAGTCGGTTAATTTTTCACATCGTTTGATATGAAAGGGAAAAAATTCCCACGGAGTATACTTTTTTTTTTAATTTTTATTCATAATTTTCACTATACAGGTACTCCGAGTTAGTACGTAACAATGACGAAGTACAACGATGAAGTCGACGACAACCAACGATGACGAGCAACATAAAGAGTATACCTATTACCTACCTAGAGTACCTACCTACATACGGCAACGGCATATGAAAAATGCTAATTAAGCGTTATCGATCTACCTCGGCGTCGTCGACGTCATCATCATCATCATCCATATTATAATTATAATATATGTACAAGGACTCGGCTAAAATTTAATCCCGTCTAGCGTTGCAAATTTCACCACCCAGACCGACTAAATGCATTATCACAATTCTAACTCGACGTACTACATTGTACGTTCGTATATGTATTCGTATACCGGTACGTAATCATACAAATGTGCATTTCACACACCAAAGTAAATAGGTAGCTAGGATTTCCCGAATCTCAAATACACACACACACACATATATACATATATATAAGTACAAGTAGTACACTTCTCATAATGATGATGATGGTAAACAGATACCTGTACCTACCGCTCTTTACCAAGATTACAATGTAGTACGATTGATTCATACATTTGCGATAAGAATAAACCACAGCTCACATCATTAACACAATAAACCTTCAATACTTGATAATCAATCTGATAAGTATTTACTTCGACGAAATCCTATCACGTGTTACAACCAAACAAACATGACACACGACAAACACTTTTACACGTCAAAAAAAAAATTCTCAACACGAAATAAATTTCGATGAAAAAAATTCAAGTTTTTTTCTGAAAGTTTCAAATAATACCAATCCAGAAATCACCATCTAAATGAGACGTGGACATGATGCGAATGTACTGGTATCTTTAAAAAATTATTTGCTCAGGGCCATATAGACCAAAATCGATCAAATTTGGGAAACAGGCTTCGATTGGCGTGCCATTCGATATTTTGGCGTGGGGATGACCTCGGGTCGAAATTCCGATGTGCCCAAATTTATGGCATGGGGTGCTGAAGAACTAAACATGCAAAAATTGTTCTTTTTGTAGCCAATCGATAGGGAATCTAAAATTGTATAACTAGGCCAAAAATCAGTCTCGTGGATCAATTAGCAAGGAAGATATGAGGATTTTCGCCTTTTTTGACCTCGAAAAAAAGCTCTCCTCCAGTTGAGCAGGGAAATTGAAATTTGGTATGTAGATTAAGTAGAAGTCCTAGATGTGCCTTCTAGAGGTTTCAACTTTTCAACCTTATTTCACTCCTCATAACGTCAATAAAGTTGTTTTCTTGTACGTTACTCTTATTTTTTGAGTTTGTTCATTGCATCTAACCTCTTCCTGCATTGGGCTAAGAAATTGAAATTTGGTGTGTTGATTTAGCATAGGTCTTAGATATGCTCCCATTGAATTTTCTCTACTTTTATCACTGATAAAGAAAAAAAAAAGTCGCAAAGCGATGGATGCTTTGTTTCAATTCACACGGCACATAGCCATAATATTTCATAAAAATCAGGCTGAATCGTTCTTTCTTTTTTTTTTTTTTTTATTGATTATATTTACAAAGTAAGATCACCTCAAACACAACAGCGTTAAAGTCCAGGTATGTATCTCATAACATGTTATTATTATTAAAATAGGCAGAGACACGTGTTCGAAGCTACAACTTGATTCGAAGTCATTCCTCTATCTCACCTTTTGAACTATGGCTGTAGTCATCGTGTCGAAAATATCTTCAAAAATCCTATCTACAAGTACGTAGCTAATATTTTACCCACTACGCACTATAAAATAGGCTGCATTCTCTTCCATATTCAAAATTTAATTCTCTCAGGATTACGTGCATTTCAACTATTCCCCTAAATATATATATATATATATATATATTTTTTTCATTTTTAAGAGAAATATGCACCAGCATAAGCGTATTAATTCCGTACGTATGTAGGTATACTGGTAATTTTTTTTTTCATACTTTGATCGCGTCGTTTAATTAATGAATTCGGCCAACTCCCATTTTAACGTGGCTTTCTCTTTCTCTCGTTTAATTTGAAAAAAATAAAATAAAAAAGTAAACCAAACACGCAACCTATTCTATTATCAGCCTTTGCAATTTAGAAAAAAAACCACCAGGTCGTCATTCGTTTCTCTCGAAAGTACTAAAAAAAAAAAAAAAATTGGACACACGATGTCGTCGCCTGCTATAAAGTATTCGAATATTTAGCCTACAGTTTCAGTTTTTTTTTTTTTCGCTCCGTGGTGTAGATAGAGATATAATACGCAGGTATATTATATGCTTAAAAAGTAGTAGTTTTTCAACGTGAAAAAAAAGTACACGAATCGGAGGAGGGTTAAAAACGTATACTATTTTATGGAGTATTTTCTGAATCATAATTTGTCAACTAAAATCAAGGGGGGACGACTGAAGGAAGGGGTAATGCCCTTTTAATTTTTAACTTGCACAGCACAAAAGTAAAATACAAAATACACGTACTGAAGGTAGGTAGCTAGGGTACATTAATTTGTGTGGTTGTTTTTATGAAATTTTTCTCGACATTCCCTGTTACTGGAATCAAAAAGAAAACTCGTACATGAAGTTGAATTTTAATTGAAGAAAATTCTAAATTTATTCCTGAAATTAACTCCGATTCTCTTTGTATAAAATCAAAAGGAATACGATTCAATTTAATTAATACAACTAAAATTCGTAAATAAAAAACTATAAATCTAAAAAAATATTCTTAAATTAAAAAGTTTTTTCAAATAAATTAAAATAAAATTTTTAAATAAAAAAAAAAAAATGAATATTATTAATAAAAATAAAATTTCAAAAGATAAATTCTGAGAATTAGGTTATACTCGAGGTACCTAATTTAGAAAGGGTATTCCCCATTAAAATTGCGGAACCCGCCCTTTCCTCACATTTTTCAATAGATCATCATTAATTTTCCGTAAATTCTAAAAAGTAATTTTTGGGCGCAGGGACCCCTCTCCCTTCCCCTGTCAAAATGATAAAAATAACGGAGGCGGTGTGTTTTACAAGAGGGAAATTTCATTTCAACGCATTGAAACTCATACTAACGTATGATGGGGAAAAAGGGCCTCTGTATAAGATTTTTAAAAAGAATTTTCAAATCATCGCACCTGTGAGACCTTTAAGAGCTGCACACAATTTTTTTCAAATCTATCGTTTTGTCCTGGGAGCAACAAACTCTCGAAAACCCTACGAGTTCAACCGATTTTTTTTTTTTCAAATTTTGTATGTAAGTAAAAGCATCCCTACAGAGGGGTGTAGGGTGGTGGTCAGAAATTCGACGTTTAAAGAACAAAAAAAAGTGTTTTTTAGGTACCATGAGGTGGTCACCAATCCAAAAAATAATCTACTCAGTGTAAAATACTCTCAATGATACGAGATGATTTATTCAAGTTGCTGGACCTGCAAGGCCGAACAAAAAATTAACGTGAAAATCTCCCCTAACGTATATTTTTTATTGCTTACGCGCCTTGCAATGAGATAAAAATCGAAAATATGCTCAAAAATCGTTTTTTACAGGTACCAGTTGAGTCCAGCCAAAAAGTGTGAATTTTGCAATCTGAAGGTCAACCGCTACGCTTAACCTTGAAATTATTCAACAAAATGTGACAATAAACTTATAAAAATATCAGAATTAAAATGTCTTTTGGCTTCAAAATTTAGAATCTGTCACATAATCCAATGATCATAAATCCTTGGACCATTTTTCCTGCCAAGAAACACCTTGCATACTTTTTTAATTTACCAACAGATCGAATTTCTGTTTCTCAAGATGATTCAAAAATTGTCAAAAATTCACTTCACCGAGACTACCTAATGATTTTCAACCTTCTACATCAATGAAGTAGACATCAGAAACGCCAAAAAGTAGGATTTCTCTTTTTTAAATTTTTTTAACACGCTATTTCATTATTTTTCGTAATCTCGATTCTTCCCCTCCTCTCCCTCCGCTAATGGCTGAAAAATATGCCGTAATTATTTGACTTTTGATAAAACGGTCATTCTCACTTTAATTTTTCTTAACCTACTGTCAAGTATCAAAGCAGGAGACTCATTACATCTGTACCTCTATTTCGAAATTTTTCGTAATTTGGGGGTCAGTTTGGAAAACGAGACAATCGGATCAAGAAAGTGACTTGATATTCGATCTCAACGGTGTCGAATTAGTGACAGTCGATACGTTTGTTCTTTTTTTTTAAAATTTTTTGAATTTTAACCATATTCAGATGGCTGGTAGAGACCTTTGGATAGATGGGATCTGATGAATAAGCCGATATTCGAGCTCAGCGTTCTCGAATTACTAACAATGTATAGGTCAATTCACTTCTGCTGTAAGACCCCTGTACGTTCCTCCCCTCCCAGGATGTTGAGATCCCATTTCGAGAGTTGATTAGTTGAAACAAACATAAAAAGGTATATTCGTGGTAATTTTTTCAAATTTTCAAATGAAAGCTTGCAACCTTTATACTCATGAAATATTGAATTTTCATGTCTGAAGTCTAACTTCGGACTTTCAAAATTTTGACCATCAATTCCAATCTCCTTTGGATTACCTACAAAACCGCGTACACAAATTCATCTCAAATTTAATCAATCTTGAAATATGAGCCTTTTAAGTTGAGCTGTCTGACAAAAAATTGCGATTATTCGAAAATTACAAGGGCAACCCCCCCCCCCCATAAAATGCCTACGTCGAAATGACAGTGATTTAGTAAAATCGAAAAATCCAAGTTACTTTTAGATCGTTTTGACATGGAACAAGCGAAGAATATTGACTATAATCTGAGTAATGATTTCAAATTTGAGTACGGAGGAAAGATAAATCAGAAATATTCTCTACAACGACCTTAATGGATCTTCTCACAAGTTGATGAACTGTAATAGTCAATTTCCTCATCAAACGTGTTACGTATCAAGCTACAAATTTGTTTCAAAAAATTCAACAACATTGCACATCGAAGTGTTCCATTGTTCCTCTCGTAATCGATCCTGAAATTCTAGCACTACTGCTTTCTGGACGGTGTAGAAACACTAAGGTTACTCTATAATTTACTCGTTCAACTCTCAGGTCAAGAAATCGACTGTGAATAATACTACGCAGGTATTATACGACACAAAAATCATTATTTCTATGTGCTCTAGTTTTATCAATACAATTTCTATAAGATTCAGAGGTCAAGTATTCTTCTCGTTTTCCATTCAGTCATTACAACGAACAATACACGAAAACTTCTACCACCACAAATGGTATAATTTTCGAAAATATAAAAATAAAAATTGAGAAATAAATCTCGCATAATAAAACGAATGCGATAAAAATAAAAATAAGTACAAATTCAAAGCAGTGTAGGTATATACGAATAATAATACGATGAATAACGCATATTTACATTTACAGCATTCCCTCTGTGCTTGTCTGTCCGTCTTGTACAATGTAGGTACAGTGTAGTACATCATCACATGATTACTCAACCTCAAAAAACCATCTCTGTCTTTCCAATCGGCTAATTCTCCACTGAGCCCGAGTATACGAGTACACTTTACTAAGAATCCGATTCATCCGCGTCATTAATCGTATCATAAATATTTGCAAATTTCGTTCGGTACACAAAAAAGTAGGTACTGTACCATAACTCCATCTCACTCTCACTTTGTTGTAACGGTACCACATACGTGTCTGTACCGTGCTAAACTTGCTCGATCAGATCATTCTGTTCTTTTTTCTTTTTTTGTTTTTCGCCGCATCTAGATTCTAATATACTACACACACACACACACCTACACACATGCAGAATATACACATACACATATCTACGTATACGAATGCAGCACGTTTTAATAAAATTTGGCAACCGAAAACTAGTCTTGAATATCTGCCAGGAATAAAAATCTACTCAAAAAACCGAAACAACCGTCCAGAAATTATCATCGCCGCGTAATCATCTCACTAATACCATGAAACATGACACATATTCTCTCTCTTTCTCTTTCTCTACATCCCCTTTCGAAAAGTATATTTCGGGTTCATCCTTCACGTTTTTTTTTTTTTTTTTTAATCATATACACCGTATACAATATTACGTATAATAATGATGCGATGGTGATAATGCACGCGTCGTCGGTATTCATCTTGGTTGAGCTCATTTCTTCATTAGGATTAGCAGACAATTATTCCGTATCTTTGAACTATTTGGTATATAGAAAGTTCCTACTCGACAATTTGATAACAACCAGTATTTTTATATTCTGGTTTTCATATACGTAACGTACCAGTACTAGATTGGTAATGGGTTCTTAAGTTAATATTTAGCAGAATACAGAAGTTCTGTTCATTCGATTAAATAGTATGCTGAATGAAATATCGTAGGTGGAATTGCTTTTTCCATACACGTAATCGAAGTACATGTTTTATGGCCGGGTAAGAGGGGGTGAATCGGCCTTTAACTGGGAATTTAAAACTACCTTCAGTGGAAGTTGGTTCCTATGGATGGTCTGAAAACTCGTTGGTAAACATTTTGGCCCCGCATCTCATCCCCTATCCCCTGATATCACCCTAAATGTATTCGAAATAAGAGTGTAACTTATAAGCTTTTATATTCTACAATTCTCAATCGAATTCCTCAAAATCAAATGCCTACACTAGGGTGCCCCTTATTTTGTAAAAGTAGGTATTTCAAAATGCATACCCATACATTTTTTTCATTCATCCCCGAAACACATGTAAGCTGTACTTCGACTAAATCGAAGCACGTTAACTTGTGGCCACTTGGCCTATAAGTTACATATACTTACAAAATTTTCCAGTGGCGTAAGTTTCAATTCTTGGGGGTTTTCAAAAAATGAAGATATCATCTTATAGAGCACAAAAAACTCAACATAAAACATTTGAATAATTTTTAGCGTGAGATCAAAATTTTAGAGGAGTTATGAGAGATGAAAGATTGACAAGAATATCCATACTTTTTTAATAAGCGGGGGGGGGGGCGGAAGAAGAGGACTAATTCTCCGATTTCAACCATTTTTACCTTACTTCAAAGAAGTGTGGTACTCATAACGATGATTTCATCAAAAATCATTCAAATTAGAAAGCTCTCAGTATCACCTTATTTCAGTTGGAAGGGCTGAAATTAGATACGTATGGTTGCTGTGCCATTTAAAGTAAGTATTCTCGGTAAAAATGGTTAAAATCGGAGAATTAGTTCTTTTCTTGACCGCTAAGCCTACCTTACACTTATTTAAAAAGTATGGATATTTTCGTCAATCTATGATCTCTCATAACTCCAACAATTTTGATCTCAGGTAGAAATTATTCATATGTTTTATGCTCAACTTGTTCAGCTCTACAAGTTGATATCTTTCTTTTTTGATGAAGTTCAAAAATTGAAAGACTTACCTGCTTGAAAATTTTGTAAATATACGTTATCTGAAGGACCGAGTCGTCACAGATTAACGTGCCTTGAATAGGTCAAAATCAGTACATGAAAACAAAACGTACACCAACAAAACCATAACCAAAATCTTTCCCAAATAAATCTGATATTTGAATCGATTTTGTTGGTTTCTTTCTTCGCGGGGGGAGGGGGGAAGGAAGGGGGGTTCTTGTTTTATCTGATGCAAAACTGCATTGTCAAAACTCTAAAAAGAAAGAAAAGAAACAGCTTTGCAAAGGAGAACCCAGCATAGAAGAAACATGGAAAATATGAAATGAAATTTGGTTTGGATTAGAAGTTTGATTTTGGCTTTTTAACCTGTCAAAGATGTCCTAAAGTTCAATGGTATCGTTTGAAGTTCCCGCTTTCCCCATAAGCAGCGCGGCACAGATATCTAAAAATATGACCGATGAGCAATTACAAAATTTCGATCCAATCATCAATTCAAGTGGTGGATCTTGTAAACAAAAATTTTTCCTACAAAGTTTATTATCTACACATTTCGCCTATCTTCGTTATGAAAAGGGTAGCATTTGTTTGAATTTTATGAACTCCTTCAAATAAACAAAATAGGCAAATTTTGTACATAATCAAACGTGCTACCAAAGTTGCCAATCAAAATCACAATTTGAGCAAATTTTTTATTCTAAAAATTTTACACAGTGGGAGGGTGGGGAGAGATTAAAAAATGCAAAAATTTCGAAAAACCAAAACCAGAACCTTTTTTTAACACCAAAATTAAGTCCAAAACTAGAATAAAAACATACTAAAAGGCTGGAAAACCAAACCCTGCACCTAGAGTAAAAGACCAAAAACCAAAATCAAAACTATAACCATCACCAATGCCTCTTTTGGTTCCATGCATTGGTCAAAATACAGCTTAAAAGTATTTCACGCGTTTTGAAATTCCTACTTTCACAAAATAACGGACATGGAGAGAGGCACCTCAATATACATGTTGTTTCAAACCTGGAACAATGAAGAAAATATTTATTATGTAGTAGACCCACATCTATAGTATATATTTTTGTCAGAATTTTTTTCTGCGTTGGAAGACCTTTAAAAATGTGAAAACCCGTCCTTTTTATTAATTTTGCCATCTCAAAATAGCCATTTTCACTGGTACGTTTTTGTACCATAAAATATGTTCTATTGGACTTATTTACGTTTGATTGATACCATTTTTAATCAACTTTACTCGTTTTTATGGTTTTTGGTAATTTATCCTTTCGAAAACATTGTCGGACGATTACAAAGTTCAAAGCACTCGCATAATAAAAACTAACATTAAATTTGAGTTTGGACGGGTCAAATTACCCCGATTCGGATACAATTTGCGTTCATTTTACTCAAATTTTTCAAAAACAATTTTTATTTTACTTCATAAAAACCTTCCAGTGATACAACTTTTTCAAAAAAATCAAGCAAAAAATCGTAAATTTAAAATTTACGAAAAATTATCGTATAAAGTGTCAATTTTGTTATTTCAGATCCGGAACAATACGTAAATATTTGATTTTGAAATTTAGAAAAACGAGGGGCGATATCGTAGGGAAAGGGGGTGTAGAGTTGCGGTATAGGGCTAAAATTTTTATCAACGAGTTTTCAGACCGTAGGAACCAACTTGCTGGAAGTTTGAAAATCCTAATTAAGAGCCGATTCACCAGTACTTAGCTGGCTATGTTCTTTACTAAAATTTAAATCTATTCATCTACATCCTGCTTCGAATACTTTATTAAAATACAACTCGAATACTCTCTAAAGCTTTTCTCTACTATACTTCCATCAAGGCTGTAAGTTTTACCAGTTTTTTTTTTTTTTCTTTCAATGGAGGAAAAACACTCGAAAACCCCTAGAGATATACTTGACGTATCTCGATAATGCGGATTTTTAAATCGAATAAACAAAAGGCAGGGTACTCGAAATTACGAATAATGGTAAAATTATGAGAAAATCAGATAAGAAAATACCGAGCATACATGCTGAATAGAAAAATTAGTATAGATAAGAGATAATTATAAAACTCGATGTACCTATTCTGATACTGAATAAAAATCAGTATACTGGATGGTGGACACATTAGGCACAATTAAAATGTACAATTTTTCGCTAAAAATGTCGAAACGATCCATTCACTTCGACCAATGTACTATCTACATATATGTTTGATGAATCAACAACCAACGAAGACACTCAAACTACGGAAATTGATTACAAAATAAAACTCGAACCAGAACCATCCAGTTTAGTCAAAATTAACGAATATGGCAAATAAAATAAACACAGACGTACTCGAGAAAAAAAAAAAAAAAAACGCAGCAGTAGCTTTAAGGGGAAAAAATGGAAAAAAAACGTACGAAAAATAACAACCGACATAATATACCTATGCACTTAATACAATATACATGCATATGAATAAAAAATGAAAGCCGATTTCCAAACCGAGCTTTTCCATCGACCTGATGAAAGTCCGTAAATTTACCAACCACTACGACTACGGTAGAGAGAAAAAAGCCAACCCGAAGCCGACATAACGTTCGTTGCATGTACTGAAAATTACAACCTCCGAGACACGTGCGATTAACGCCAGAACATGCCATATTTCGACACTCCCTGGCGCCACGGAATCGTAAATTTTTATCCCTCTTTCTTTCTGGGTTCCTTTTTTTTTTCATTATTTTTTTTATTTTTCCGTACGACGATAATTTTTTTTTTTTTTTGTTACATTATGAAAAAATTAACGAAATTTTTTACATACGAGTAAAATATCTAATATGGGTTTTGACGATGACGACGACGATACGGACGTTACTGTCAAAAGTCATTAACCTTCCCGAATGTCCATTTATTTACGTTGACCCTTTTACCACGAAAATGTATAAAATCGATATAAAGTACAGAATGTGATATGTATCATATTATCGATCAGGGAATACTGGCTTGTTACATGTACGTGTAATTAAAAACCAATACTCGTAATACCCATCCCATTTTTAGGTACTAGAAAGGTACAAATGATAAGTTCATTATTCGAATAGGTATCTATGCATTTCATAACCTTCCCTCCGCCCAAACACGAAAGCAGTAGGTTCAAATATGATGATACTTTCAAATTAAAAACACATTTATATTTTTAATTTAACAAATCGACGTTAGAAAACATTTGAACGTCTTCCATCATCTCGCATTGGTGGACTAATTACACCATTACAGTTATCAATTTCGGTCACAAAACCAAGTAAACTGGAATCACAGCCATGACTAGAATACAAATGTTAGGGTGTTTGTTATTTTTTAAAAATTAAAATACAAACGACCTATAGACAAAACTATATGGAACCGAAATACCTATTTTTACCTTCCATAACAATAATCATTAATTCTCTCACGAATGATGTGTTTGATAAGGCTTAGGATAGAAAAATGAATTTCTAGAAAATTTCAAAAATCAGTTAATCGATTGAAAAAGTTGCTAGATGGAACACTTATTCACTTGTAGCTGTTGCCATTCTAACGACATCACGTTTTTCTCGTCGCACAGATAGGACGACTTTCCGAATCAAGAATTCTTTTATTTTAACGAACAGAAACTTTTTTGAAAATATAAGCACCGTTTTTACTTTCTGATTGTTTAAAGTTTTCTTCGTCTATCTTTTTCCTCTCGCTCCAAAATTTCTCAAAAACATAACAAAAAATTGATATTGTAAGTATAAGAATGTTGAAAGATTCTCTTTCCAACTTAGAAATCGGTATTGTTTTTTTTTTGCTTCAAATTTACCATACTTGAATCAAATTTGTCCATTTTTACGATTACTTGAAACTTGGAAGTATTGAAAAATACCGCATTCGGACGCTCGACAACTATTCCATTTTTGTCACAACCCCGTCTTCGAGTAATCTTAAAATTCTAATTCCAATAAAATGATATATTTTGAGTTGTCGAATATAAGTTCAGTCTTTTTTCTTATTGAAAAAAAACCTCGAAAATACAGCTTTCTACGGAAAGAATGTGTTCTAACTAATTTTGAGGAAAGAAAATTACTATTTTTTCGCTATTTTCGCACCATCATTCAAAAACTAAAAATACCGATCTGATACCCTCCCCCTCCCACCACCAACCAAAAAAACCTTAATTTACACTGCTAGACATTTTCAAATTAAACGATTCATCGCACAAAGAAGATTTTCAATGCTTCTTTCCACCTCATTTCTGTACTTTCTTCCAGCTTGGTATCGAGAATTACGTGAAAAGAGGCCTAAAATGAAACGAACTTTGACTGAACTTTAAATCTAACAATTTTTAATCTCCCCTTCTCTTCCTCCTTCTCCCAAAAATGTCGAGATAGTTTAGGACCAGACCAGAAAGAAAATGTTGCAAAATATCAAGAATGAAAGGGAATCTAAAAATGGGCATTTTAACATATCGTTAAGAAATCAAGAAAAATATACAAAAAATGTAAAAATAGCACAAGTGAAGCGAGAGCCCAACATTTTTTTATTTTGAGTAGATGAAAAATTAATTAATAGATTCGTCAAAGAACAACTCCTACTTTTGAACGAATTTCAGCTCAATTTCATTACTTTTATTTACCACGTGTGGAGGTATCGGCATAGCAACGAAAACATTTCGCTAGCTGTATTTTTTTCATAGGACCCATAATGGAGTACAAGAAAAATCGTAAACAATGATTTCACTTTCATATAAAAAAATGGGATGGAGAAGAGAAGAAGAAACTTGCTCTGCACTTCAGCTGCTTACACGTGAAGAAATTGGTCCTTCAGGACAGTGCATTGCAGCAGTTAAAATCTGTTTCGCTAGTTAAGCGAGTGATTAGAGCAAAAAGAAAGTCAAATAATTTACACGCCTTTCACCTCCAACTCCCTTCTCTATTCAGAATAAAAATCAAGAAAAATAAATCCGAAAGAAACGAAGGTGAATTTTTTTTTCAAATTTTACATTTTGTTAGTGAATTTTCCTCACTTGAGACGATGTTTACGTTGAAGGCGAATCTTTTCTGAATTCAAATATTCAAATACCTGGTCATTTTCGTCAAGATTTCGTATCAATAATAATCGGAATAATAATCGGGAATTGTACAAAAATCGCAAAAAATTTGAAAGACTTCAACTGAAATTACCATTATTTCAACCAAGATTATGTGACTTTGAACTGAAACCATAAATGTACCATTTTCGTTTCATGGATGCCAGAGATTCATCGTTTGATTGCACACTTCGTTCATATTTTCCAATCTTTCCTATCAAAAAACAATTTGATCAAAATTTTCGATACGAATTGCCAGATGGTGGAAAATGAAAAAAATTGAAAATTTCTGCCAATCAATAGCATACTACACATATGATGTATAACTCATCCAAAAATCAGCTTCCTAGACTAAATAGAACATTTTAAAACCGGTTTCTTGGGCCTTTTCGATCTTTAACAATCACTTGCGTACTGCTAAAGCCGCCTAAATTGATCTATGCAGCTGAAATTTGAAAAGTATATAAGTGACTGAATACATCCGGTAGATATCCGGACAATCATCTCTAGAACCACAGTGACTTACCCCACCCAACTGGTTTTTTCTGGATTATCTTTCGATTTTTCACCACTTCAAACAGAAATTTGATACGAAGGTCAGTAAGTCCCCCACAGTGGAATCAGAAAAATTTTAGGGCACCAAAAATCTAAATTTCAGTGTTTGGGGTTTTTCAAGGTGCTGAATCCAATTTTTATAGAATTTTTACTCTGTGTCAAATTAGGGAGGGGGATACAAAAGGGCAAAATACGAATTTTCTCTAATTCATCGCGCTTGGTGTCGTAGTAGGAATTCTTGAAGGTGCTGAATCCAATTTTGATAGAATTTTTGCCTTGAGCCTACGGGGGCCTGAGCGTAATTCGGAAGTGCCATTTTCACCGCTCTATTGACCTCTCGTTCGAGTTATAGCTGTCAGCAACTGTTCTTATATCTGAATCTAGATTCCTTGAAGATAGAAGAATACAATTCGAGCATCATTTAACCTTAATTTTTTGATTTTTGACGCGTTAAATTTTTCCTGGTCTCACTGTCATCCCTCTGGATGAGAATCGAGTTTAGCATAAAATCGACATTTCATCTTCAAATTACCCTCGTACAACTCTTTAAAAAGTGATCTTTCCGGTGTTTTTCATCACTATAGCCTCTCCCCCTTCCCCCTCCTCTAACTAACACAGAGTTGAAAGTTGATACAGGGATCGTGGGCATATTGCTATTACTGATATTTCATTTTCAAACCATTTATTTTCATTAATCTAGAAGGCTTAAACATGGTATGTACATCGAAGAAAAACGTACAAATATCCCATTTGATGAATTTGTTTTCTTTTTCAATTTCAGCTGTCCTAAAAATAGGAAATCAGGCAAATAGAGTATCGCAGCAATACTTTTTTTTAGCCTGATGTTCCATGTCATATTGTCAACGAAACCCAGGCTATTACAGTCTATCGGCCTGAGGCGGATGTGAAGGGGGGATACCAACAAAATCCGTTTTGGGGTCCTTGAACACCATTAAGACCCTTTTTTGGCCATGTCAGATACTAACTGTTATTTTAATTTTTTTCGCCCCAAAAACTAAAATCATTTGTTCAGCTCGACACCGACTAAAATCGGTCCAATGTGGGAAATATGCTTTCATTGGCGATGGATTTGATATTCCGGCAAACGGTTGGCCTGCGGTCAGAATTCAGTTACGCTCAAATTTGAGGGAGGGGTGCTGAGGGGCTGAAATCGCAAAAATTGTTCTTCTTTGAGCCAATCAATAAACGATCCAGATCCAAAGTTGTACGACATATCCAAAAATCAGCTTCCCAGGTCAAATAGGAGGGGAGTTGACCTTGGAAAATGTCCGTCCTCCTCGTCTCTTTTTTAAATTTGAAATTTGGCATGTACGAGTAGACTTACTAGAAACCATGGATTTTCACTTTAAGGGGTTTCGACTTTTCCGCCTCAATGCATCTCCCCACAAGCCAAAAGATGCAGTTTTTTGGGCGAGTTTTGTTTATATTTTGATGTTTAATCTTCGCATAACTCTCCTCTAGATTCAACTAAGAAGTTGAAACTTGATATGTAGATTTAGTATAGGTTTTATATAAGCCTTTCGGAGGTTTCCAATTTTCTGCTTCACTGCACCCCCTCACAGTCTCAAAAATGTGATTTTTTGGTTGGTTTTTCTTATGCTTTGTTTGTTCCTCGTCCAACTCCCCTCAAAATTGAGCTAAAAAGCTGAAATTTGGTACGTAATTCTAATATAGATCATAGAGGTGACTTTTGAGAGTTTCAACTTTTCAGCCTTATTGCATTCCCTCGCAGATTCAAAAATGTAATTTTTTGGTCGGGTTTTCTTACTGCAAGTAGCCTTAGTAAGGCGAAGATGCGTGCTGTGGTTCATTTCTTGTATACGTATATGATATATAGATTCAGCGAAGTTCTAAGGGTGGCCTTTGATGGTCTGAATTATGTACTTCGAAATCACTTTCTATCCCTACCATTGGTTAGGAAAATTGATGGCGAAGCGATGCTTTTTTCAATCAACGTAATTCTAATATTTCACAAAAATCAGGCTGAAAAAATGGCAACGGAAAAAATTTAGATACCACTGTTACATCGATATCACTTGAAAAAAACTACGAACCAAACACTCTACTCAAGCAGGGAAAATTAATTTTCATCGAAACAAATCTGTCAATAAACATTAGAGCGAACAGAAAAAAAAATAAAAAAAAATAAAAATCAAACTCAGTTTACTTCACCTTGTATATCGAATACGTTGCATTAGTAAATTACAAAATCGCCTTAGTACGAATTGTTTCGAAGACGATATCAAATATTTACAGCCTGCCATATCGTACCGGTGATCCAATACATTTCGAGATTAGTTAATCAATATTCTTTGGCATTTCGGGCCGGTAAAAATCTCACACAAACCGGAACCTTATTTTAATCTCGTTACATAGCTATCCTTATCCACCACACACGTATAAATTACACACACACACTTACATATACGACATACGCATGCTATAATACTACGTATATATTTAGTACACTATACATTCCTCTCCAACTCGACCATCATTATCCATCACACTCAAGTCAATTGTATTAAAATCGATATCGTCGCTTTGGTTGCGACGCATCTTCAAAATACATGTACTCTTCCGGATCACCACCACCTCTCAGCTATTTACATATCTTCAATATACTATTAACTTCATTAAAAACCCATCAACTCGGTCTTTTTGCTGCGTGTGTAATGCCTTACGTATATATACATACACATATATAGGTAGGTAAGTACATTATGCTTCTACATTTCTACAGGTACACACATTCGCAAAAATTACCACCACACAACAGAGTATAATATACTGGGAAAAAAAAAACATGAAAGAGAGAGAAAAAAAACCGACGACAAAATGAAAATAAACCTAAAAAAAAAAAAAAGGAAGAGAAGATGAAAAAAAAATTCTCACACGTTTGCGCTCGTACTAATCGATAACGCGTACACGCCTAATTCTCCGCGTATAATTTCATATATTCACGCACAATTTCTACAATACAATCCAACGTACGGTATTTTATAGCTTTACCATACTACCTATGTAATGTACAGTACACTGCTCGAGTAATTATTATTATTATTACATCGTATCGTTATCATCCAATAGCCATAGAATGTAAACTTTGGTGCTTCCGCGCCACGAAAATTCATCTATAGATTCGATTCTTTTGAATGGAAAGCACACGCATTGTCAAACCAAACCAATGTACTATTTTCAGATTTCGGGCTCGCCCCCCCCCTCCTCACCCTGTTTCTTTTTTTTCTCTCACACGTGTACATTTCTTCTGATTTGTAGTCAGCTTGGTTTCGCTTTAAACTTATAGCACAGCATGTAAAAGTTATATCTTCCTGTTGATGAGTAATACATTCGAGAAATTCGAGTAAACGAATCTCCAGTGACATACAAAGGAAGAAATAAATAAGCTAAACATCACCGAACACACGTATCGATTTTGCTGACGCGCGACAACCTATACGCGGCATTTTAATTCGAAGTTTACGTAAGAACGAATGTACGTATTCGAATGAAACACTTTTTAAACCGAAGTAAATTACACCGCAGAGCAAAAAATTCGTAGAAATTTTCATTTCATAACGAAGCAATTTCAAATCAATTTAAACAACGTTGGGCTTTTACATCTGCCACAGATGATACAGCATTTAGATGACACGACATTTCGCTTATCATATCACATCAAATTATCAACCAATTCTATCCTCTGGTCTGTCCTTTGAAATTTTTTTTTTACCCTTGAACGATTCAATTGTTAACTCATTCATGGCACCATATCAAAGAGTATCGATTGAACGAGAACTTCAACAAGCAAGGGAGGAGGGAAAAACACAAAACAAAAATATTCACCATAAATGTACTGAACGCAGTAAATACCGTCTTCAGCATGTGGACACTGCTGTTTGAGGACCTGCTGGTGGTCATCAAACAATACTCGAGATGATTAGATACGTTATCGATGACATTGTCATCATGCTCGTGTAGAGCAGGACACTTTGTACGAACGATTTTACCAATCAACGATACGGTACGACTAATCACGACACGTGATGGTGGATCATTTTGCCGGCAGGATTTGTACACAATTTTTTTTTTTTTTCTTTACCAATGTGGGGTGGTAACTGTCTCACTCGCGATAATAACTCGGCACACGATTCAGACGATACCGATGGATGTGGTGATAGCAACGAGAACAGACGCAGATACAAAGGGAAAAATGAAAGCCGAATTTTCACGTTTTTTTTTTTTTTTCTTGGCTTTATGGACGATGGCGATGGCACGACACACACTATCTCGCCTACATTCGGTCAGACAGTCATTACAGGTGTGATTAGAAGATAGAACGAGATAGAAGAAGATGGAAAAAGGGATGAGGATGAGGGAGAAAAAAGGGCTAAAAGTGCTCCTGAAATGCAACTCGAATCACAACCACGAATATCCGAACACGTTCACTTTGCCTGCGCCACGGTCGCGACGACCAAGAAGAAATAAGTACGCGCGTATCGAGTATGTAGGAAAGCACAGTCGCCGAATACGCTGCTATAGCTGGGGGTGCTGTTGTCGCCGAGAAAAACCACGCACAACGAAAAATAAGTATAGAGCAGATACGAGCGAGTGTGTGAGATAGAATGAGAAAGACAGAGAGTTAAGAGATACAAGGGAGCGAGAGAGAGAGAGATGGATGGATGGATGGATAGATGGATATGAGGGTAAAAAAAAAAAATTTTTACACGTACACGACGCGACGCGTATATAACGCGTAAAAATAGGGGCGTATTCTAGGTACGCGCGGACGAGCGAAGAACGCGCAAAGAGGGTTAACGTACACGGGATACATTCGAAAAGGGCGAAAAAGAAGAAAATTCCCAAGTACTACTGGCAGCAGAATGCGTCCCGAGAGCGAGAGAGAAACACAGACAGCGTGAGAAAGAGAGTGAAACTTTACTGTGTGGACTGCCGGCCGGTTTGTCGATGGGTGGTTTGGTTGCGGTCGCGGAAAAACGGCGGCGGCGGCCTCCGCCGTCGTCGTCGGTATATACTCGCCGCCGCTTCTTGTTCGAAAATATGCCCACCACCAGTTAGTTCTACTCTGAAACGCCGCCGCCACCACCAACAACAACAACAACAACTACCATATATACCAGCACAGTGTACCTATCTCTCTATGTACGTGTACTGTATATACGCTATAATCGAAACGAATCACACCGAATACACACATAGATAGAATATACACACTGTCGGGGAGACTGTCGACGCATACGCACACACTTCAGCAATTCGCCGGCAAGCGGCAACTGGCAATTCGCGATCCCCGGCACCGTACCGGCCCCAGCCCTCTTCAGTCGCACAGCAATGGTCCCAGAGCGCGCGCGCACCATCTCATTTACTACATACTATATACCTACCTACCTTCCTACCTACCTACCTACCTACCTACCTACCAACCTACCTATCGACACCACCAACCCTAACAACAGTAGGTACCTACTCTACTCGTAGCAGTACAGAGGAAGAAGCGATGCGAAAAAAAAAAGCAGAAGAAAGCGAGCGCACCCTCCATCTATCTCACCCTCAGCTCGCACTTCGCAAGCTCACTCACACAGAGCTTTTGCTCCATACACGTAGCCATTCCGCAACTTTCCACTAGTCCGTTGTGCTTCGATAGTAGTAGTAGTAGTAGTAGTAGTGGCGGTGGCGACGTAACCCAACCACACCCTCGCAACAACTGAAACACGCTACGCCGCGCCATATACCGGCGGCAGCGGGCGGCCGGCCGCCAAAGCACGATGCTGTAATGCTCTATGTATACTTACACGTTCGCATGTACTAGCTGTGCTCGACTCGGGTTCTTTTTCAACCTGCCACCCCCCTCTGTCCCTCTATCTTGCTCGCTCCGTTGCCGGTACCCCCGTCATTTTTCTTCATCCACAGACGTATCGTACAATACCGAACTGAAATCCCTAACGCGCTTGTCCCTTTCGCGCTTCTGCTTCTGCTGCTATGTATCTTCGTCGTCAATCCAACAAACAAAAAAGAAAAAAACTTTCCCTGCGCAAAGTGAAATTTTCGACGACGACGACAGTGTTGCCCGCTAAATGATGCGAAAATTGCCGACCGTGGCGGCTTTTTCCTTCCAAACTCGGCGTAGTTGGCGCCTTCGTCGCTGGTGGCATGGGCGATGGCGATGGCGGTGGTAGATGCGACAAAAACAACACGTCGATCGGTCTATTCTTCACACGCAGGGATGCCTGTGTCTCGGTACTCCATATACCCACCTATGGTAATGGGTACCAGTTTTCAGGATACCGATAAATTTCCTTCATCTGTCGCTTTCATCAGCTTCTTTTTTTTTGTTTTTTTTTTCCTCGAGCTTTTCTTCTCGTATACATCGAATTTAGCTATCATCGTTTACGATTCTGTTATACGACCACAGTTGCGACGCGGACACTATCGACATTATCAAATTCGCACACAACTAAGGATTTTCCTTTGTACGATAATAGGTGTCTACGGTGTGTCTGTGTACATGTATTCGCACTACTAAGTTTACCTGCTATTGAATCACGCGATTGTGCTCGTAATTTAGACTCCTTACGTATCATATATATACGAGTATACATATTTAAAATTCATGACTACGATACGTGGTTCACGCTCTTCATCACAGCTGTGTGGCTAAGAGGGGTTTGAAGGCATAGGATGAGGTGTCGTGAAAAGTATGTACCAGTACCGCAGTAAAAGAGCATGTCTACGTACGTATGTACGTACATATGATACTGCGATACGAGTTACCATCAGTAACCGGCCACTAATCGATTAATATGGTGAAATTAATTACACCGCGTGTTGCATTTTATAATCTACATGTATTATGTGCACGACGACGACAACGACGACGACGATGACTATGAGTACAACTACAACGACGTCGACGATAGCGACGACCATTACCACCACTACCAGCACTGTCCGCCGTCACCATCTTGTCCCTTTCTCACCCACACGTACAGTATAATTTCGAGGTCTTTGCGACGCGTCGCACCGCACCTCACTCCGGCAATGTTCACTTCGCCAGATGCACATGCACATGGAGCAAGTACATTCATTCATTTTATCGCGCCTACCTCACTCGACCCAGCTGCAATTATTTTCCTGGCATCTTGTAACTCGACTATTTGCGGATAGAGTTGAAGAATGGAAATTTTACTTGAATTTTGTTTAGAGTTTTAGATAGCCATTGCAGTGGAGCATTTTTTAAACATTATTCTTCTGTGGATTTAACCCACGATAAAATTGTGTTTGTTATTTTGCCTTTATTTTGATCCATTGGCTTGGTTTTGTAAATTTAAATATCCAACTGTTTGGTTCGATTTTACCAGTCATGTATCACAAATATAATGTCTGGGTAGTGAGCGGCTTCAATCAAAGAATTCATTCACGCTTTGATGATGACACGCCATGTGATCAGAGATCTTCCTTTTCCTCTCCAACCAACGATCTTCTCGAAGTCACCATTTTGTCTCATAAAATGTTCAAAATACCTTAGAATGCGTTTCTTTCATAAAACACCAAGCTTGACTCATCATCACTAGGTCTTAGTCACTAACGACCATACTGCACCCAGAAGAGTGCACCATCCATCACAGCCCTGTCCTGTGAGACATCCCATCTTTCCTGCCATTGCTCTATTGCCCCTTCGTAGCACTGCTCTCTCAGTTTGCGCCGTTGTGCCGCGGTCTCCCCTCGAGGTATCAGTGTATATTCCTTCGCCACCCAATGAACTTTTTTTTGTTTTTTTTTTCGCTCCCCGTACGAAGCGCTGCTCCTAGTTTTCACTTTATCTCTTTGTATGGATCATCGCAATCTTAAAACTAAGTCTCTTCGAATTTACAATATTTTATTTAATCTAAAATCTATGACTGTAAGGAACTATTACCTATTACAAATACATTATCAACTAATTCGCTTGTTGCAGTGTGTGCTGCCATTACAAGTACCAACGTAGTACCATCAGAAAAATCATTGAATCAAGCAATCAACAAAAAAATTCAAATTTAGCGCTTTTATATAGTCTCATTCGCACGCGTTCTGTTTTTATTCATTGAAATTTTGATGATTGGCCGCTCTTTGATTGATCGCCATCATTCACCATTTTGTTTCACATAAAAAATGAAACTATGATCAACATTCGATCATGTAAACTCACTGCAACAATGCACCAAAACCACCATCGTGAAACAGTTATGAAACTCATCTCTGGAAAAAGGTGCAAACTCTTCAACTCTTTGCAAATCTTCTAGTGAACTCAGAGTTGGAAAAACAAACTCAAACCCATTCCTGCGGAAAATGATGAACCTGTTCACGTTCTCGTTCAAAAAAAGTGAATGTGATCCGTTCAATATGTTCATGTTCTTCAAAGAATGCAGTAAATTTTACCATCTCTGCCAAAGAGAATGTCATCCTTTTCGAGATTTCCACTTTTCTTTTCACATGTCCAAAATACTGTAGGATGCGTTCCTTAGCCTGAACAGCTCCTCTATTTTGCTGGCAATTGAGATGGTGGTACGTCGCGTGGTTTAAAGTATCCTTAGCATCCTTTTCCAGAACCACATCTCAACGGCATCAATTCTTCTTTTATCATCTGCCTTCAAAGTCAATGCTTTGGCGACTAAATGAGAATCAGAGGGAATCATTTCCTTCCATTGGTTCATAGTAGAGTAACGATCAATAACTCTTAATTCACTACTCACACACATAACACACATCATCAGTTAAGACTTCTTCAGGCCAAGAAGATAAACTGGCTACTACTGAAAGACTTGAGAACCCAGAGTGGTCACTCTCGGAAGAAAGTTCTAGTGCCCCATAAATGAGGTAGGGGTGCTAAGAATATTTGTTTAATTGTGTAAAGAATGCAAGCAAATCTGAAGATCACGGGTAAGTTAGCTGTAATCAAAAAAGAAATGAAGAGAGTAAGGTTCCTAACAACTAATTAACTTTTTCAACCACAGAGATGAAGGTCATCTTTAATATCTTTTGCCAGACTCTCATCTCAAAGGAATCAATTTTTTTATCCTCTGCCTTCAGCGTCCACGTTTCCATCGCATATGGGAAAACAGAAAACAAATACTCGTCTAAGCCTCTTCTCTGCCACCCTGGAGATCTTTGTGAGAGGGAGCAAAAGGAGTTCTGGGATATTTTTTCGAATAGAAGTGCATAAAAATCCATTTTCTCAAAAAACAACATCCCAAATACCCAACTCTACAATATACGAATTGAAATGTAATGAAATTTTCAATACTATGAACCCCACGTCAAATTGAAAAAATTCTATTTAGATCGCTTTACAATGATTTTCAACCAGATTTTCATGAAATTTGATGCAGGAAGAAGTTGATTTTAGAGTGAGAAGTTGAGACTAAAAAACCACATCCAAGACCCCCTACTAAGTCCACATGCCAAATTTCTACTATGTTGCTCTATGCCCTCAATAAACTGCGGAAAAATGGTGAAAATCTCGTCAAACTGAAAAAACATTTTTGTGACGGTTTAAAAGGACGTAAAGAGGTTTAAATTCGGAAATCTTGCCTCCAAAAGGTGTTTCTCAAGTAATTACTAAATCTACATGCCAAATTCGAATCCTTTAGTACAGTGGAGAGGAGGGGGACAAATTGTCGAGTAATAACTTTTCCCGTTTCTTCTTTGTAATTTGATTCGTTATGATTTATAAACATGTTGAAAATTCACAGTTTAATGTATTTTATTCACTTTCCACGGAAATCACAGCTTCTTGAGAAAAATTCAAATAGGAAATTCAGTTTGGGAAACTTTTATTTGGGCATACTGCTTCAGGTGTGTAATCTTTCCGGAAATATTCATTAGTTAAATCAAATTCGGGAATAAATTTTTCAGGATTTTTTCCATTAGGCAAATTGAACACTTGGGAAAATGGCCCGGAATCCTTGAATTCTTTTGATCTGTAAATACTTCACAAATTTCACAATAGCAAAAAATTAGTGAAAATATTCGAACAATTTCCTAAATAAATATGTAAGTTTCATTTACTTCCATTTTTCCATATTTCAGTTTTTCAGACAAACTTTACGTAATTTCGGAATTATAAACAGAATTTAGAGAAAGGAGCTAATACCTTTGATTATAAATCACGACTGCAGAGATTAAACTTCGCTTTTTTGTTCTTTTGCATTTTTTTTACACTTTCATTTTGGTTGAAAATTAGTTCCTTCATCTGGGCAACAATACGAGGCGAATCAATGAATTTTTTAACTCAATCCCCCAATACATGAGGTATAGACATTGAAAGCTATTAACATCCTATGGCATGAAACATGATGATATTCTACAAAGGTTCGAGGCACCAAAGAGAACACCAGCATTGCTCTAAAAAAAATTTTACACAATAATCATTGACTGTGTTTTCTAAGCGTAGTTAATGATAACCTTATATTTTTAGAATTCAACCTTCAAATCTTGTTCTGGGGTTGCAAGGTTTTCCTCTAAAAAAAAATGCTGGTTCTTTCAGACCTGTCTTAAAATTTCCTTTTGCATGTACGACAACTATGTTTACCTCAGATTTGAAATCAAAATCATTAAAAATTGCAGTTTTTGTTTTTCTTTTTTTTTGCTGTTTTTGCAGTCTAACTCCTTTCGCTCTTTTTGCAGTTCTTGCTTTTTTATGTACTTCGAGGAATGAAGAATCGCCAGATTTTCATCATATTTTAAATCCTGCTCAACGCAAGTAACGAAATAATAAAATAAGTTTAACGTAAAAAAAATACATATTAAAAAAAGACCATCATCAGATGAGAGATGAATGGACGACAGGACGAGGATGGTATCACTTTAGAACAGGTTTCAAATACTTTTATACATTGCATAACTTCTAAAAAACAGGAAAATATGACTTTTTCTTAGAAAAATTGGAAAGTTTATACATTTCTATAAACTTTATTTAATATCAGCCCTTCCGATTCATTCCTATTCTCAAGGACATATTTATTCGGAAAAAAAGTGATGAAAATAGAAACAAGACACGAGCTACCTTCATTCAGGCACTGAAGCATTAAACGATTGAAAATCGTCAAAATATGTGAAAATGAAGAAAATACGAACAAGAAACAAAATTTACCTACACTGACATTCTTTTCATTTTTAACGAAAATTTGATTCAATTGATCATAGTTAGAGCTACAAAAAGTTCAATAAATAGAATAAAAAGGATAATATATCTGAATACGAATATGTTCAAGTTCGTTGATAAGGAATTGAATTCATTTTAATATAGTATTTTCAATATAAAGATATGCATATTACACCCAACTGATTTCGCCGATACTCATAAAATATATGCATTTTATTTTTTCTTTAGTATAGAACCACGATGCATAAAGAGTTGATAACCCTAATCATTCTGTTCTAAAAATACATCTTACGTCACTAACTAACCAGTGATTACGATCACGATCTCAAGTGCTTTCTCATTTCGTCCAATATGATCAAAAACTTCGTTTATAGACAATAACAGTTGAAACTAATAATACATAAGCCAATCAAAACAAATTCAATTCACAAAAAAATCCGCACTTTCCCTGAATACACAAACACCATTGACCCTTAAAACGAAATTCGGTTATACAGAAGTAAAGTAGTATAAATCCCTAATACCTACTCAAACGAAGAAACATTCTATCAACATTGCTAATGTAATTCGAACTAAAAAAAAAAAAAAAAAAAAAAAAAAAAAAAAAAACTAAAATGGGTTGCAGTATCATACTTCTATATGAATCGGACCAAATTAAAAAAATAATTCTCCTCTTCGCGAAAAACATTCGATGCATCATATCATTCTATACGGTTTCTTCGAAACTGTGTCAAAGTCCATGGATCATTAAACTGTAATGAATGAAGAAGAAAAAAATTCCGTTCAAGACTTCCTAAACTATAATTTTAGCCATCTTTCGTCAAAATTCATTTACCTGCTTCCTTCGAAACTGAAAATCAATCAAAATGCTCACTCAATTCCAACGAGATCTCACCTGATCAGAAATCATTTCACCTGTATACGTCTTAGAAGTATCCATTCACTCATATTAAGATCATCAACCTCGTCAGCTGGAAACTGGCATTAGGAACACGAGTAAGCGTTAAAAATCAATCAAAAAATAAAGAAGGTCAACATTTGAGGAGGAGAAAAATCTCTTACATTATCTATTACTTTAAAGCGATTATTTTAGGAAAACGGTGAAAGCTTACAAGGCGATACGATGCTTTTAGGAAGAAGATGGTTTCTTTTTACTTCATTTAATACGTTAAGGGACCTCGTAAAACGTAATGACGTCATTACTGGACTTACGTCATCGCAAAAGTTATAAAGGTACGCGCTTGCGTATTTAAATCGATTTTTTAGGGCAGAGTGTGAAACAGTTTTACATGCCGCACTGGAGAAGAATGGCCGTCACTTTTCCTTCCAATTTTTCCCTTTACCCAAAAATCATCCTTCGAACGTTACCATTACTCAGCCTCGAAGTATGTTGCCCCCGTTGTTAATATTGTAAAATATATGTTAGCGCTAAAAATTAGGTCTTTTTTCTACCTTCATTCTAATTATTAATTATGTAGGTACCAAACCATTTCGTTATTTTATTTTTCTTCTAATTTTCTGATCTACCAAATGAAATAATTTTGAATGAAAAATAAAACGACATAAATAAAAAATTATACGAGCACAAAACACTACTAACGTTTTCATCACCTAGCTATGTGCCCCAATTTTTTGAAATAATCAATGTTCAATCAAAAAATACGAAAAAAGAAAAGACTAATAAAGATTGATATCCATCTAAAATATGATTTACACTGTGGACGGATTTTTCATTGCAAATCACTCAATTAAAATCGGTTCACGACCCAAATATCGCTCGAATACAAGAAAATAATGGGGACCGCCGAATGAAATATCTTCAATATAATAAAATTTCTACGACCAAGTTGGTTTAAAAATATCGCAATAAAATTATCACGGCTACAGAAACCACCTCCAATAAGCTTATCAAATTTTATAAATATAAATCGTCCAATGGATGTAAATTGATAACAGAATCGAAACATTTCTTCGTAACTGATCACCAACAAAATATCCCAAAATCAGACATGGAAATTGTATAAATTACTGTTTTCAGGAAAACTACACGACCGCTATGATGCATGGACGAATCGATAGCTATTGGCGTAATTTAAAACACAAACCAACTTCAAATAAGCTTTCATGAACAAATCCATCGAAAAGTAGATTTTATTTGGAAAATCGGCGGAAAAAATACAACATTAGCGGTGCAACGGATATGAGGTCGTAGAAAGTGAAACACTTGAGAGAGAGAGAGAGAACCAAAAAAATACTGCAATACAAACACAAGAAGAATAAGTACGTCAAATTGTTAAAACATTCAGATAATAAATGGTGTTAATCTTACGGAAATGAAACAATCAGATAAACAGAATGTAGTCATATTCAGGTTTAACGTCGGTACACCATACGTAATTAACATGGAAAAACTACTTACTAATCACGTTATTAATGAGAAATCGATGAAAAATAAAATTTCGTTATCGATGGATCGAAATAGGCACGTAAAAGTAGTGAAAACGGATAGCAGTATTAAAAATAACGACGATTATCGTTAATTCCAGCTTGTTAGATAGAACGTTGTCGCGATACCTATGTCATACAATTCGGCCATTTGCTACACGATAATTAGTAAAACGATTAACAAAATAAGCGCTTATTGCGATTACACTGAATGGTAAATTCAATATTATAAGTATTCATACGACATCACGGTTTTAATTACCATTACCTTAATTATGGAGTAGAAGCCAACTGTCAGTATTCTTTTTTTAAGGCGAGGTAAGGTTTATCCGTATATCAAGCACTACCACAACACAAACCGTATATACTAAACATTGCGCCGATATATTAAAACTACACCCGAGAAAATAAATAATTCAACAATTACACCGCGATTACTTATTAATTAATTAATTACTTTAAACAATTCACTTATTCAGACACAACCAGGGCGCGGCTATCTTCTTTCACACTTGCAATCAAAATAATACTAACAAAAAAAAAATGAAAAAAGAAAGGAAAAAACCGAAATTATTCCAAACAGCTACATTCACCTTGTTCTACTACCAATGGAAAACCAATCATGAAGTGCAAGCAAAGTGCGTGAATAAAAATATGTAAAGTAATACTAATTCCTATTTTTATTATTTTTTTTGTTTTTTTTTTAATTATTTATTTTTTGGAAGTTTTGGATTTTGGAATTTAAAATATTTTGTAGAAAATTCATTCGATTTAAAATGAAATCATGAATTTTAGTTTGAAATTTTATTTCCCTATTTTATTATTTAATATTTTAATTATTTGTATCTTGATATTTGTTACTTTTTTACTTTCTGTATCAATTTCTGCATCACTCCACTTCAACATTACCATAATATTGATGCATGTATAAATAACATTCAGAAAATTCGCTTCAAATGAAAACACCGTTTAATCTGACATCTTTTTATTTTATATTGAAAAGCCATTTACATTTTGTCTACTTATATTTATTTATCTAGTTTAGAGAAGAAAGTATCTTGAGCTAGCAATAATATATTCTGTGAAGAAACACCAAACATAAAATGAAAAAATTTACCATTCTAATTTCCTAATTCGTTTGTTCAACTTTATTACGTTCATTTGTGAAAACAGGCCATTCATCCAAATGCGTTAGTAATTTCTGCAACCAAATTTTCAGTGCCTGTTAGTCTTAAGCTTTTTTCCTTCTTAGCCTCTAGTTTTAGTTAGTTGGATACTTATCACTATGTACTACAAAGTATGTGTTTAGTACACTTTACTTATAAACAAAGAAAATAAAAAAATACTTACGCAGCATTTAATAAAATTTTCCCTATAATTTTCAACTGCTACAACAGGATTACCAATAAGCGTTAATACTTTCAGATCCGGCATAATTTTGAAAACCTAAATGCATTTTAGAAGCAATATCAGAATGTTTGATTCTTCTCTTAAAGAACTACCTTTATACTTACTTCTAAAACATCGTCAGATTCAAGATTATTATTCGCTGCATCTAAAATACTCAGTTTTTTACAATTTTTCAGAATTCTAATATCTTCAACACTCCGTAATTTGTTATTCGTTATATACAACGAACACAAATTTGGCAGCGAGTCTGCAATGTTAATATGCAAATTTAGATTTAAACAAGTGTAAAGCTATAAAATATTTTTCCATCGTAGCATAGAACAATGCTCTATTTTTATTCAGTCGATAATTACAACGATGAAAAATGATATACCGAGCAATCAAGATTCATTCATTTTAGAAAGAAACTGACACATATAATTGGCACCCTTTAGACTATATGATACTTACATCGAGGTATTTTTCGTAATGTTAACCTAAATTAGGTATATCACGAATAGGTAGATTTGAAAATTACCTAAATGCTCTAATTTGGTAATCGAATTATTTGATAAATTAATCGTGTCCAGATTCTGTAAGCTGGATATATTTTCAATTTTTGAGATTTTGTTGGAATGTAAATATAAACATCTTAAACCTTTCAGATGATCGAGATTTTCAATTTTTTCAATTCGATTGTGATCCAACCATAAGCATTTCAAACCAGTGTAGTCCTCCAAGTTTTCTATGAGTTTATATCCTATAAAAATTAATCAATGATCATTGAAACCGTAAATATCCACGTATACAAACGCTCAGCTGATATTGTTATCCGAAGAATAAATATCGTTAAATACCTTTGAAATGCAAATAAAGAACGTCGTTTAAGTGAGGAGTTGTGTACAGATCGTGTTTGATGCAATGTTTGCGCAGCACTTCTTTTGTTATTCTGAGTAATTCGATAAATAGAAATGCTTGAAAAATATAATTAACGAGAATTATGATAATAAATAGTATTCGATACCTTAATTCTATTCCTTTTTTCAATTCTTCTTCATTTTCTTCATAATCTTCAGTGATACGAAGCGACATGTTGGTATAAATGATCGAAACTTTCGAAAGTAAACCTTTTCGAATATAAACATAATGTGATTACCATAACAACGAAATCATCAAATTAAAAAAGCTCTTGATTGTCAAAAGGAATAGGAACAAGAATCCCTCTTAATCTTAGATGAGTGAGTGTTTTCCTCATTCTTAAGAAATACGCAGTTCATCATTGATCGAAGTAATATATACTTTATCAGATGTTTTTTCTGTTTAATTAAATGATCGAATATTTTGTTCTTGGATGGTTAATGCCAGTTCTACTTTTGAGATATTTCTGAGAATATTAAAATTCCAATTCTGTACAGGTAAACCGATGAATAAAAGAGAAATTTAAAAATGTTTTATATTTTCATACACAACACAAATGTAAACAAAAGTAGGTACGTACATACGTACTTTATGAAATATTACAATAACAAATTTTACATACAGAATATTATCAAGATTTATAAATAAATAAACCATATATTATCACATTTGTTGCTTGGTATTACGCTACATATAGTAACCATTAATCACACCAGTAACTGAATTTCTTACAATAGCTCTGATTCTAAAGCACCTAGTTGAAGGTGCGACTTTAATAATTTAGCAAAAAAAAAAAATCATAAGAATCATTACAGCTATTCAATCGATAAAAGAGAATCAACGTAGATAATACGATTAACAGTTACATACATAAATCTCGACTATACATACACGTAAATAATATAAAAATAGGAACCAAATGGGACTCTTAAAATCCCAATTATACTAAATAAATAAAAATTATAAACACATAAAATGCACATAATTCATTATTTTACGTACAATACTTTTAATTAACATTCGTTTTCTTTGCGTATCATTTTTTTCCCTCTCATTGCGTTTTTAAAAAAAAAATAGTTTTAACGACATAAAAAAGGAAAATGCAAAAATGTTATAATAAACGTGTTTGAAAGAGGTACCCACCTACGCATATTCTAATTTTTTTTTTTCAAATACAAGAAAGCAAATGAACCTGAATGATTCTACGTAACTCGATATAACATATGTACTTATTCAAATTTACCAAAACGATTCATAGATAGGTACACGTCGATGACGAATACTTACGCAGCTACCTACGCATTAGAATTTCAAATTAAAAAAGAAAAACAGACACGTATAAAGTAAATCAGTTCGAACGATAGGTACATTACGACCCAACGTATAGAAAAAAAATAAGGCCATAATTTCGCGAACTTATTATATTCTTTTACATTCGACTGATATACTGATGGTCGGTACGGTATTCTGAGTAATTATACTACTGGGTAGATTTTCTTTACTTTCGCCAGATTCGGATTTCGTGAAAGCTCGTTCGATTTGAAACAAAGTCTTATCTTTGGTCTCTGGAAGACAGGTCATTACGTAAAAGATGGCTAAAAACGAAGCTATCGAGAACATCCACATGGTGCCGTCGACTTTCAAATGTTGTAACAAGCTCGGATAGAATTTCACCGTCACGAAGATGAACAGATACGCTAGCGAAGACACTAAACCTCCCATCGTGCCACGAATAGTCAACGGGAACAATTCGCCGATCATTAACCAGGGTAGTTGCAGCATACCCAACATGCTGGCCGATACGTTGATTAAAATACTAACCAACGGTATCCACACCAAAGGTCTAGCATCGATTTCCATCTCCGAATACCAATGCTCGTACATGGCAGCAAAAGCCATACTTATAGACATGAGTAAACTGGACGTCGTAGCCATGATCTTACGACTAAAATGCTGTATACAAACCGCACCCAATATACTGACGAGGAATCTTAACGAGCCGACCATTATCGAAGCTACGTAATCGTTGAAATGGGTACCGGCTCTGTCGAAGAAATCGATAGCGTAGTACAGCACGATATAGATACCGGATAACTCTTGGAAGGCGAAGAAAGCCACCAGAATTAGGAACGGTTTCCATACAGCTCCTCGACGACAATACTGTATTAACTCTTTGACGGAACGAGGTTTACTGTTGCGAGATATTTTTACCGTTTCCAAAATATCGGCTAGTTCGTTATCGGTGGCCGATTGATCTTTCCGGAACCATAGTAAAGCTTTGGTGGCTTCATCCAGAGATCCGCTCGTCGCTAGCCAAGATGGAGATTCTGGTAGGAACAAGATGGCCGCAAACGATACGACAGCCGTTGATGAGCAGATGAACGCTAACGTTTTCCAGTCCAGAATGTAACCCAGACTGTAGACCGCCAACACGCCTAAGGATACGAATACAGGACCAAATGCTGAGAGAAAACCGCGACTAGATGGTGTGCTGATTTCCGCTACGTAAACGTAACACGATGACGACATACCTGCGTAATTAACAATACAAATTGATTGATTGATTACACATACCGACGTAAATTATAATGAAACTGCATGATTCAATTAGAATCGCTAATGCCAAACGTACCTATAGCTAAGCCGGATATGCATCTGCCTAAACATAAAGTGTAAAGATTATCTGATAAGCCTATCATTGCCCATCCGAACACGAAAGGAATCGTTGTATATAAAATGGTTGCCTTTCGACCGCAAGTGTCCATCAATAGGCCAGATAACAGAGCTCCGACTGGATTTGACAATACTCCCAAGCTCGCTGCAAAACAATATTAAATTAATGAAAAGTTCTTCATGGTGGCAGGACAAATTTAGAGCTTATTTCAAGGTTGACGCTCCTCCTCACCTACCAAAACCAATTCGTAATGGATTTGAAAAATTTTCAGCAAAAAGGCATTTTAAGTTTACAAAAAATGGTGAAAATTTTTAAAATGTCATGAAACAGAATTGCCTAGTATGATGGTTGAAGTAGGGGGAGGGGCGGGGAGGAAATTTAAGAAAAAGAAATTTATGAAAATTTTACCCAGTAAATGATATTGAGTATGAATGTGGAAAAAAAAATTCAAAAGTGACAAATTCAAAATTCGGAAGAGCTTTCTCTCCCTCCTTATCACGAGCCTTTTAAAAACCTATCTGCTGTTCGGGGCAAAAATTATTAGACCTACAACTATCAAAATCATGAAAATTACCTACCTACCTATCGGAAAATGTTGAATGATTTTTCGAAATAAAATGAAAATAATTTTTAAAAATCTTTTTATCAACATATAATTAATTGAAGAACTTATAAACGATTTAAAAAAAATGAAAATATTGAATAAATACTGTAAAAATCTTCAGAATTTAAATACAAATTGTTAAAAACAATGTAAATTATTTGAAATGGGGGAAAAAATGTAAACAATATTCAGAAACATTTATAAAATAAATAAAAATTTTGTAAAAATGATTTAAAAAAGTAAAATTTATCAAAAAATATCAAAAATTGGTCAATTTAACCTACGAAATGGTAAAAATATTTTCAAGAACTTTATAAATTGATTAAAATGTAGTATAAAAGTAGTGTGAGACTTGTAGAAACACTCGAAAAAAATGAAAATTGTTGATACTTCAATAAAATTATTTGAAGTTTCAGTAATTCAAATAAAATATGAAAAAGTGCAGTTAGAAATCTATGAAAACCGTTCAACAAATTCTTCATGTTGATTAAAATATGAAAATTGTTTTTAAATTTTTATTCAAAATTTAAAAACTTTGGCAATGTTTTCTGACATTTAAGGTGGGACTTCGCGTTGCAAAGGTTGCATACCAGATCTCGAAGGTAGTATTTTTTAGACAATTGAATTTTTCCATTTTTTCTTGTTTGAAAGTTGGTAATGAAAAAAAAAATTAAGAAAAATACAAAGAATAATGTTAATTTGAAATGATAAAACATTTGAAACTATTTGAAAAGAAGCTCAATCGGAATTTTTGCCGTTTTTGAGAAATTTCTGCCATAATAGTTCCATTAAAAATTTCAGAAGGATTTCTGGAAGACGACTGAACGGAATTCGATGAATTTTGGATATGTTGTAGAAGATGTACCCCCCCTCCCCCATACGTGAACAGAACCATTTTTTGGATTTTTTCACCTAGCGAGAATATTATCATGCTAAATGAAAGCACTTTTTCCAAGTTTCTTCAAGCTCAAATAATTTTGATCTGAAGTAAAAAATTCAAAAAAGGGCTCTGTACATGTGTCAGGGGTACTGTTGACTACAACATATCCAAAATTCATCAAATTCCGTTCAGTCGTTTTTAAGAAATCCTACAGAAACTTTCAACGGAGCCAACATGACCAATATTTCTTAAAAATAGCAAACATTCCAATCTGCCTTTGACAAAAAAAGTATGCAACGAAAAAAAATACGAAGTCCCACCTTAAAGCATGTTAGTCCGATTTTCCATGTCATATTGTCAATGAAAACTAGGCTATTACTATCTATTAACCCACGGCAGATGAAGGAGAGAGAGGGGGCTCAATAAAGTCCGTTTGGGGATCCTAGAAGACCATTGTGATCATTTTTGGCCAGGTCAGATATTTATTTATATTTTTTTTTATACGCCCCCCACAACTAAAAAATTATTTGCTCCGCTCGACATGGACCAAAATCGATAAAATTCGGTAAATAGACTTTGATTGGCAAGTAAATTTATATTCTGGAGTAAGGATGATCTCGGCTCAAAATTCAGTTATGCGCAAATTTGGAAGAGAAGGGGTTGAGGAGCTAAAATCGCAAAAATTGTTCCTTTTTCAGCGGATCGATAGACAATCTAAAGTTGTATAACATATCCAAAAATCAGCTTCCAATGTTAATTAGGAGGGGAAGTATGAAGTTCCCCCCTTTTTGACCATGAAAAGGGCTATTCCTCCGCTATATCCCCTCCAAAGTCAGCTAGGAAATTGAAATTTGGTATGAAGATTTATTACGGGTCTCGGGTGTGTCTTTTGGATGTCTGAACTTTTCAACATCACTGCACCCCCTCAAAGCACCGAAAATAGAGTTTTTTGATCGGTTTTACTCATCCTTTGAGTTTGTTCCTTGCATAACCCTCGTGGTATGCAGATTTAGCAGGAGTCCTAGGTGTGTCTTTTGAGGGTCTCGACGAATTTTCACCCTCATTGCACCCCTACAATTTTAAAAAAAGTTGTTTTTTTGTCAGTCTTTCTTATTTTTTGAGTTTATATTTTTTGCATAATCTCCCCCCTTACGCCCAAAATCTATCGGGCTAGCAACTTGAAATTTGGTACTAGGTTAGGTTCTAGATGTATATCTTTTGCTGATGCCGACTTTCTAGCCCCATTGACCTTCCCCTCCCCCTTACCACTGATTGGGAAAAAAACATCACAAAACGATACTTTTTTAAAAAGATTTTAGAAACTGATTCATTGAGCATTTTTAATGATTTTTACAATGTTCAAAGATACCTGAATCATTCACAAAATAATTTTTGCTATCTTGGTATCAACCTCCCCTCGCTTCCCGTAAATTGTCATATTCTAATAATGAGACAAATCTGTGAAAGTTCTTTTAGTATTTTTTTCAGCCACAGCAATAAAAGCGCCACAAATTCTCATGGCTTCAGGTCAGTACTTTTGTGTGATTTTTAAAAGATCGAAGCGTTCAACCTTTGGTACATTGTAACAGTAGGCCTATTAATTAAATTACCAATCCAAGAAGCCTCTTCCGAATTAATCTCCAATGCATCATCGCCATTATCGACAGGATTAAGTAACTGAGGAAGAAGAACAGCCGAGTATCCTTGACACATACCAACATTTATCGAATTCAAATGAGTAATAAAGGTAGCAATGACCTGTATCAAACAAGCGTCAAATATTAGTACCTGTATATATGTACTTAAAACGTAAATATTTCAATTACACCGCATAATACTATCTATGTATAAACAATGTAAAGAGCAGAGCTAGAATTATATACTTCATCGTGCAAAATTTTACAATTACAAGGTCCCTTTTCCCATTATAGACTAATCGACCAAAAAAGTAAAATTTTTTCTTAAAAATGGTAGCTATTTAAATCAGCTGTTGAACCGACTCTTCGTCGCAGCGTGAAGGTTGCATCTTATTCACATAAATAGATAAGAATGCACACCATAGAATTGTATTTATTCTAGATATAGGTATAAGTAGGTATAATGTATAGGAGAGGTGTCTATGCGCGATAAATATTCGTACATATTTAATATCGTAGAAAAGATATACCAATTAAACCAATGAACTTGTGCGCTAATAAAAGAAATTTCAATTTTTACGCCAATTTTACATCTTTTGTGATGCGATTATCGCTTTGGCACGAATAATTCTCTCTTCATTTAACATTGATAAATGTCTACTTAATTTAATAATGAAAGAAAGCACGCGGCGCGGCTCGTTACAGCCGTTTATTGACCTTCTACGGGTGTTAATCGAGTTTTAAAATCGCCATCGAATCGCGAACACTGAGCGCCATGCTATGCCATGCCACGACGACATAAATATGTCATAAATCAATCGTTTAGTTACTTTATGATTCTGTTTCTGTGCACTAACATTTGTGTAAATTGAATTTTTTCAGGCTTAGCTACCTTTTATTGTTAATTTTATTTTATTAAACATGATTTAACTTTTTTTTTCAAGTTGAAAGTTTTTTGGAATTTTTTCAAAACTTCTATCTATTTGTAAACTTTAAAAGTTCAACTTTCATAATAGAAAAATAATTTTCTTCAACCCTTCAACTATTGATATTGAGAAATTTTTTTTTAATTTTCTCCATTTAAAACTTTACTGAAACATCTCGACTTTGAAATTACACCAATTACCGTGTTTCATAGTTCTGAAATTTCCACTTCACAAAACTTAAAGATTTAAAACAGAGTTAAACTTAGATTATTACACTTCCCTCCGAAAAAATTCCAGTGATATGTATTAAAAATACAGATGGTCTTTTGGTAAACCTCTAATACAAATTGGTACCCAGTGATGTATCAATGGTAACCAAAAAGTACCTAGTGGTTTACTAGTCATGTGCCCGAGATAACCAATGGTGTGTCAGCATTAACTGGAGGGGTACTGGGGTTAAATGAAGGTGTACCAGAGGTAACTGGAGGCGTGCCAGAGGTAACTGGAGACGTGCCAGAGGTAACTGGAGGTGTACCAGAGGTAAGCCAGAGGTAACTGGAGGTGTACCAGGGGTAAGCCAGAGGTAACTGGAGGTGTACCAGGGGTAAGCCAGAGGTAACTGGAGGTGTACCAGGGGTAAGCCAGAGGTAACTGGAGGTGTACCAGGGGTAAGCCAGAGGTAACTGGAGGTGTACCAGAGATAACTGAAGGTGCACCAGTGGTAAAACGGATGTATGCCAGTGTGAGATCTGCCAGCAGTAATTGGAGATGTACCAGAGATAATTGAAGGAGTATCAGTGGTAAACAGAGGCGTACCAGTGATAATTAGAGGTATACCAGCAGCAACTGCAGGTATACCAACGGCAACCAGAGATCTTCCAGCAGTAATTGGAGATGTATCAGAGATAATTAAAGGTGTGCCAGAGATAATTGAAGGTGTACCAGGAGTAACCAGAGATATACCAGTAGTAACCGGAGGTGCACCAGTGGTGACCAGATGTGTACCAGAGGTAACCACAGATCATCAGTGGCAACTGGAGATGAACCAGCAGTAACTCAAGGTGTGCCAGAGATGTACCAGAGCTAACCAAAGGTGCACTGGTGGTAACTAGAGGTCTACTAGTAGTAATTGGACGTGCACCAATGGTAACCAGAGGTGAGAAAAGATGCACCAGAGGCAAGCGCATGCGTACCAGAGGTAAATGGAGGTGTACTAGAGGTAACCAAAAGTACTCAGTGTTGTAGAAGAGATGTACCAGTCGTATACCAGAGGTAGTTAATGATATACCAGAGATAAATTCTAGCAAAATTCACTTATTGGTAGTGTTTTCACCTGTGAAACGTTTTACTTTTGGTATCACAGGTAAACTAGTGGATTTTTACCACACTTGGACATGATCTAGATCACAGTTTCCTGTGATCTTGTATTTCATGATTTAATCTAATCCAAGATTTAAAGTTCTTTGCAATTTTTACATTCGTATCTATTATTGTAGTAATTTAAGCTGCACTACAACTGCTCCCACACCGAATCAATTAAATTCATGAAAAATCTTCAACAACTCAGGTCTTCCCAGTGACCTTTCCCCATCCTTCTTAAATTTTCAGTTATTATTCAGCATTGTAGCTGCGTGATTTTTGAAATTTCGATATTCTGAACTCCATCGAGTGGTAATTTGTTCATAAAAATTATCATTTTATCGTTCACTTTCTACTAATTATTTTGGAAAATCAAAAAATCTGGCAATCTTTTTTATGATCTTACAAATAGATAATTTTTCATTAAGTTGTTCTGTGATCTTATTCAAGGCGTTCTCTTTTCACAGTTCCTCTTGTTCCGAAAAAAAATCATAAAATATCACTTTAGCACGGCTCTAAATCGCGTCTCACCTGTTATCTGATCCGACACTATGAAATTTCAAATTATTTTTGCTGATCAACCCCTACTCTCTTTAAAGCATTTTACACATTCTTAGCATCTGCCCTTTAAGTTCAAAGAAACACCTACAAATGTATATCCTTCCTGCCTCAATTTGAAGGAAGATTTGCGAGTAGCACACTTTTTACAAGGTCAAAAAAGGGGAAGCCCCTATTTCTCCCCTACTATTTGATGTAGAAGGCTAATTTTACGATTATACAACTTCTGATTCTCTATTGATTGATTTAAAAGCTAACAATTTTTAGCGTGATTTTTTACATCATATTGTCAATGAAAACCGGGCTATTACAGTATATCAGAGGGGAGAGGAGGAGAATACCAATAAAATCCGTTTTGGGGTCTTTGAAGACTATTAGGACAATTTTTGGCCATGTCAGGTATTTACTATCATTTTTTTATTTTATTCCCCCCCCCCCCCGCCGAACATTAAACTTATTGAGTCTACCTGATACTGACCAAAATTGCTCCAATTCGGTCAGTCGGCTCAGTTTGATGGCGAATTAGATTTATACGAGCTGGGATGACCTTGAGTTAAAATTCAGCTTTACTCCATTTTGGGGGAGAGAGTGCTGAGAGGTTAAAAACACAAAAGTTGTTCCTTTTTTCATGCCCAGTTGATGGAAAATCAAAAGTTACATAACATTTCCGAAAATTGACCTCCTAAGTCATTTATGGTGGAGAGATATGGGGATTTTTCTCTTTTTTAACCTTAAAAAAGAGCAGTTCCTCTTCTATCTCCCCACTTAAATCAGCTACGAAGTTGAAATTTTGTATGTACATTTAGTAAAACTCCTAGATGTGCCTTTCGAGGACCCCAACTTTTCAGCTTTATTGCAACCCCTCAAGGCCCCAAAAATATGGTTTTTTGGTTAGGTTTTCACATTAATTTCTAATGTTTGTTCCTCGCACAGCTCCCCTCCAAATTAGGCTAGGAAGCTGAAATTAGTTATGTACAGTCAGTAAGGACCTTAGATGTATCTTTTAGGGGTTTTGACTTTATAGCCCCATTGAGCCCTTCCTATCTTCAATACTGATTAGGAAAAAAGCATCGCAAAGCGATGGCGATGCTTTTTTTCCAGTTCAAACCACTGTAAATATCCTAAATCGTTCAGAAGAAATAATCATCACTCGGCTTAGAATCGGTTATACTAAACTCACCCACAGCCACTTATATCTCAAAAATTCCGAGCCAATATGCCAGTTTTGCAACTC
>FIZR01014343.1:0-11333 GCA_900060175.1 Ferrisia virgata | reverse complement strand
ATTACCAGACTCTGTTTTATTTTTTTAGTTTACATTTCTTACTGAATCTTACAGAGGGCTACATTGCCCCTATTGCAGTAGATATTTTCAAGGAAGGTATTTCAGACCAAAAAAAAAAATTGCCAAAAATTTTCTACGCATAGGAGAAAAAAAATTTGAAACTTTAATAAGAATTACCAAAAACTTATATTTAATCAAAGGCTCAATTTTTTCTCCATGTATTGTGAATATACAAATTGTTATTTCTGTGGAAGAAACAACATTGAAATTTTTGAAAAAGTAACATCATTATGGAGAATGTATTTAGTTATTACACTTTTTTTTAACATCTCTCATATTTCTGGACTTGTAAGAGAAAGATTCGCGACATAAAAGAAAAAACTAAAAAATTGTCCACTTTGAACACCTCTTATTTGAGTTAAGGTAGGAATTTTAAATAAGATGAAGTATCCAGCGAATAGAGAATTTAGTGTAGAATTTTTTCACCATCTTGCATTTTTATGATTAAGGGCTTCCCTGAAGAGATAAGGGAGAAACCCCAATTATTTTAATGGTCTCAACCCTCTTCTGGGATCAGCTCTACCCCCTATAACTTACACTATAATCAACAAAAATTTTGAAATTCAGTCTACTGTGATTTTCGTCAGGGTCAGGTTGTTTTTGGAGCTTATTTTACCGAACTAATACACACATTTAAATTATTAATCAACCTATAAAGATAAGACCCTGCACGTTCAAAAAAAAAACAACCAACCCCAACAAAAAATGAAAGGCAAATCTAGATAAGAAAATTACTACTAGAATAATTTTTTATAATTTTCTATACAATCTAGCTGGGTTTAAGTACATGGAATTATTCGCTTCAAATTTATAAAACGAAAATCACACTGTAATTGAAATTACATTAATTTCGAAGAAAGAATTTTCACTTTTATTATTTTTGGGCTTTGATTTAGCTATGCATACAAGCTAGTGGTATCAATCAATCATAAACAAATTACAGGGCTTAAAATTTGACAACAAGTAGGTATTTCAAGAATACAAATGTCACATTTCACAAAATCCACGTAGTATAAATTAACAACAACTAAATAATCATAGGAAAAAATTAGTACCGAATAAACACGCGAAATAGCATGTCGAAACATTATATGCACCACTTTTTTTTTCCATCGATAAGAGATACGAAAAAAAAAATCATCGTTCGAGTTTAATGTTTCAGCTAATGAACTAGAATTTTTTACAATTAAAAATATTGTGAATTGTTATACAGCCAAGTGATAATCTACAGGTTCGTAGAGCTTTGATTTGTTTTTTTTAGTTTCGATTTAAAAACAACGTGTACTTGTATAATAATTACACGGGTAGATTATCATTGTGTCCTAGCTACTTCTAAACGATAATTTCAATCGACTTTGAATATGGATTTTTGAAGTACATACGTACAACTTTTCATTCTCGTACAGTAAAATATAAAACGTGTAAAATACGTCGTTTTCTTTACGCGACTGGTAAAATATGGTGAAAGCGGGGGAGTAGGAGAGTAAGATAAGTGAAAATTACCAACTGTTCGACCACGGGAAAAAGTTATCATTTTCGAAAGTTCGCCAACTGACGCTGATATCTTTCAAATTTCGTTAATTTCTATTTTTACTTGAATAATTTTATTCGAATTTTTACTCACTTTTTCAATTGTTTCATTAACAGAATTTTTCGAACCTGTATTAACTTTTCATATTTTAAACCTATTTCAAGCTTTTAGCAACAAAATCAGAACGACAAATATTTAAAGCGAAAAGCATTGATCCTTAATAACAAAAAAAAAATTTTAATAATTGAATAATCCATGTTGGAAGTTGATTCGAACATATTTTTGGAATCAATTTTTGAGAAATGTTTTATGAAAAAATGCTGAATTTTTTCGAGCAGCTCAAGTTTAGCGCGGATGATTAATTTTGAGGAATCAAGATATTGGAAACTTCTTGAGAAAAAATTCAAATTTGAAGGCTTAACAATGCTGAATACATCTTTTGGTTTAAAGTTTCTCACCTTTGCCTGTCGTATACACAGTTTTTTGTGAGTTGACGTCCAAAATAAATAAGTTATACACTAGGGTGGATAGATTTTTAAAAATTTTAGAAAATAAACAATGGCTAGTGCTTGATAGTTATCAAATGACCTCAAACCATCGTGGTAACAATTTCAACCCTCAAAGTTCAAATTTACCATCGTCAGCAAAAGCTCAAAGCTATAAAAATACCAAACATTTTTAAAATAAGAAAAATTTTATCAAAAATGGATTTAGCACCGTTATTTGTACCCAAAATAATCAACAACAAAAATTTTTCATATCTCGCCTCCTTTTAAGAGAGACCAAAAAAAACGTTAGAGAAAAATTTGATTTTGAAAAAATTATAATTGAATCGAGTCTAATGCAGTTATCTGAACTCAACAAAACTATCTCCAGCGATTTTTCTCCTTCTTTACTTTTTTTAGTGGTCCTTCAAATATATCTTCATTTTATAAGAAATACATTATCTTTTTCTTCAAAAAAAAATCAGTAAAAGTGAAAAAAAGGCCTCTGTTGACTTGAATGTATCAAGTTGACTACACTACATCTATTTCAATTGAATTTTTCTCGAATTAATTTTAAATATTTCAAAAAGTCTGAAAAACTACGTTTTTTTGATCCCCTCAAAAAAAAGGACCGAGGTAAAAAACCAAAGTTGTTAATTATTTTGGGTATAAATAGCAGTATTAAATACATTTTTAATTAAATTTTTCGAAAAAATTTTTTTCACTATTTTTTGTATTTTTTTTGCATTGAGCTTTCGCTGGAGAGGGTAAATATGAACTTTGCGGGTTGAAATTGTTACCACGTTAGTTTGAGGTCATTTGACAACTATTAACTACAAACCATAGTCAAATATCATATACCTATTTGATAAGATGGTTGCACAATAGACGGGTTCAAATTTTGGAAAATTGACAATGGGTAAGGCTATGCTCGATACTTAGTTGCCAAATGACGTAAAACTAACATGGTAAAAACTTTAGCCCCCAAAATTCAAATTTATCCTCTCCAACAAAAGCTCAAAGCTAAAAGAAATACCAAAAATTGCAAGAAATTGTAAAAAAAAATGTTTCCAAGGAAAAAAAATGCATCAAAATTACTTCAAAATCTGAACAAATTTTTTTATCAACCCCACAGCATTACGTGTTCAAAATGTAGAGCGAAGAATTCGAATGCAACACTTTTATGACCTTGAAAACCTATATATATATATATTTTTTTTTTCGATAAATTACAAGCCAAAATCGCCGCGGGTATTCTGCGCCCCCCCCCATAATATCTGCCAAAATTCCAAGTCAGGCAGTAGAGCTTTTACCCCAATCAAAGCTTTTTTAATGCAAAAAAAAAACAACAAAAAAACAAAAAAAAAACAAAAAAAAACAAAAATTTTCAATTTTTACTTTTTTTTGCCCCCCCCCCCCCCGTATTCCCTTACAAAATTTTTGAGCCCAGCAGACTGGCATACTCGGACTCACTGTGAAAAATTCTATTAAATAATACCAACTTCAGCCATTAACCACAATCGAATGAAAGTTCATGAAAATTGTCAACTTTTGAGCTTTCGATTTTCATGACTGGACTTTTGAATTGCAATGATAAAATTTTCATCCCCCTTTGAAATCTTTTCGAAAAGAAAAAAGGTATCAACCGTATACTTTTCAAACTCATGTCAGAAGTGTAACTGAGACTAAAAATTGGCGAGAGGGAGAGGAGGGGGGGACAAAAGAGGCCATGAATTCAACATAGCTTTTCCCAAGGAATTTCTCAAAGTGAAAACGTCCAAACTTTCTTGAGATGATATTGAAAAATTTTCTTTTTCAATAACCGAAAATATGCAGCATTATTCGAAGTCTATTTGAAATACACGAGGAGAATGGAGATTAGAATTTTTTTAGGGGAAGGTTGGCCCATACCTAAGCGACGCTTCCGACTTATGCGAATGTTTTTTACATGTTTCAACCTTCAAACATCAAATCTTCAACTCTTTAAAAAGGCAATAAGATCCAAACTAATTATCTCATCTCTCCCCTCAATTATTAAAAATTCAGAAAATTCTACGCGTTATAAATTGAAAACTGTTATTCAAAGAAAAAAAAAAAGAAACGTAAATTCGTTTAGAATATTAAAATTAACAAAAAATTCTTGAAGCTGATAAGCAGCTTGAAATCTCGTTCACTTACGTACGATCCATCTAGCTGTAGAGACGTCTTTAAACCGATTCCGACGCTCATAGAAGTATGACAGTGCGAATTGCCTCTTCGGCGTACAATGTACCTTGTAAATATTTAAAAAATCTAAAGGAGGAAATGAAAAATTTAGTCAAGCCACGTCGTAAATACTTGTAAGACATGAAATTAAAGGATGAGGCGGCTTAGCTCACAAATTACGTGTGCCAGCGAGTACGTAAGATATATGCACATTATACACACATCAGTAATACGTTATAATAAGTGTAATATACGTGTACATAAGTTAGTAAGTAGTGTACGCGATACACGGAAGGACAATCTATTAAGGGGGAGGCTCGACGAGATCTCGAAAATCTTTCCTTGTACACGAGTAAAGTACCTATAACATGCATACGTAGACGACATGAGAACGAGATGAGATGACGAACATCAGACATACATCGAAACGCTGTTGAGGACGGGCAGAGGGATGCGGTACGGTACAAGAACGATGCAAAAGCGGCAAATATTAATCGTCTACTTCGCGGCGGCGACAATTTAAGACTCTGGGGGCGCATTCTTGGCACGAACTTTGGCCCGCGCGCACATTTTGTCATATATTTTCGGTCTAAGGCGTTCGGCGCTGCGCTGCGAGTCGCTATCTCGTCGTACACACGTCACAACAATGAACGCACAACTCTTTCTAAAACGTAAATACATTAGGTAAATGTATTTCGGTAATTTGTCACTGCTTAAAAGGGTTAAAATACGAGCTTTACTCTTGTATTTACAACGTATTTCATCATAGTCTTTTTCCTACTGCTTAATACTAACATAGTACATACCTCATACCTACATCCAAAAAACACACATACTTCTCAAAAGCTTATACGTTTACTTAAGAAACGAGTCGAGCATCGAGTCGAGTCGAGTCCCTTTCTTATGCATTTGTACATTTTACATAAAATTGTACTCGTAGTACAGGCTTTTTAGGCTTTAACCCGATCAAAATTCATGGAAAGCGGGTTTCCCCAAAATCTACGCATATTTTTCTCTCCAAAGTTTGGTTTTTTTAGCAATCACTTCCTTAATAATTCACTTACGAAAAAAATGCGCGAACAAAAGTTATAGACCACTAAAAGACGAACATTTTTACTTCTTTGACCTTTTCCCGAAGAAGGTCGCGGGGAGGAGCTAGGTCGTACAGAAAAAAATCATTTTTTCAAAATCTCCAATCAACACAAATAATTAAAAAAAATCTCTCCTGGATAGTGCTATCCAGGAAAACAGGAACAACGTTGGAACACTCCTTTTCTCGAAGTGAGGGGAGGGTGGATGAGGCTGCTCATCAAAAAGTTGCAACTTTCTCATAGGGTAGGTCCGTTAAGTTGAAAATTTGAAAAAATTTTTCCAGCTAGAATTCGATTTCAACAATCATTTGAGCGTTGCACTTGAATTGAGCCCCGTAGATCTTTATTTTATCATTGACTGGAATTCAGACAACATAAATTTCCTCTCCAAAGACTTGAATGTTCCATTGCAATAAATATTGGTTGGCTCTACGATACCACTGAAAACCAGACAGTTGCTGATCCCTTTACAGTTCCCAGTTTTTGAAAGATCTATTTCACACCTTTCACATCATGGATTTAATCCACCTAATTACCATCACGAACCTGTAGTCGCACCCAACACATGCTGTAGTGAGTTTAAAGACTCATTTCAACAATCTACACTTGATAAGTGGCAATCTCAGTGGATCAATGATAACAGTGCTTCTTGAACCCGTGAAATGATTCCCAATCTTTGAATTTTCTTCAATTCTCAAGTCAGGCACTCTCAGGATATGGTTTCTTTGGCCTCTTATCTGCATTTTCAAGGTTGCCATCAATCACCGTGTTGTTCTTGCCAATGCAAGGCTATTGGTGAAAATGGAACTAAAGCCACTGTGTGGTGTATTACAGAAGATCCTTAAATAGTATACTGAATGGTGCAAGTCGATGTTGATTCCCTTGCATAAGAAATGAAGTGCAAGATTATGCTCTGATTATCGAACCAAATCAACGCGTATTAGCACAGGAAAATTTCACCTCAACAGGCCGGATTCATACTAAGAAGAGGCATAAGGTAACAAATAAAGAATATCTGGCAAATCCTTGAAAAGTGTAGGAAATTCAATGTACCAATATACTTGTAGTGATGTACTTCATAGACTGCACCAAAGTTTTTTCATACTAAAAGACACGAACTACATGAAGCCATCTCTGACCGAAGTTGGGCGATTATCATCGATATTACCACCTTGTTATCAGCGTTTTGGAACAACTTTGTCGCGGAACATTTGAACTATATTCTCAGATCTTCCTTCATCCTGCGCTTCTCTTGCCTTTTATCTCTCCTCGAAGTACATTCTGGAACACCGTATATTTCTGTTTCTATGGATTTGGCCATGATATTGCAGCTTGTGTGATTTGATAATGCTTCATAATTCTTGTTCTTTGGACATACGTCTCAGTACTCCTTCATTGGTAACTTAGTCTTTCCAGGATATCTTCAAGAAGCGACAATATGATGTAACATCAGACCAGCCTCATTCGTTGGCTCAAATCCAAGTTTTTCCTTGTGAGGATATTTTTCATGCTTGAAAACACAGTCTTTGGCTTTCCAATCCTTGTCTTCATCTCCATGGATTGATCAGTTTCTTCCTGGAACCATGTACCCAGGTACAGAAATTTTCTGACTGCCTCAATTTCTTCGTTCTTTATTTCGATGCGGTCATTTTCGATTGATTGCACATCCTTTTCGTTTACAATCATTCACTTCATCTTTGTCGCATTAATTTCGACCCCGACTTGTGGCTGACTCCTGCCACTCTCAGTACCATATTTTGTAGTCCATCCAGGCTATCTGAAATGTGCACTGTGTCCATCTGCATTACGAATATTCTAGATAAATCGATCACACTATGATTTGATAATTGTGGATGTGAGCTGTGATTCAAATAGAACTTATGGTTAGTGATATTTGAATTGAAATGAAGATGTATTTTCAATGATGATTGGACTGGTAGTATTTCCATTGAAAGAGATGATACCACCTTAATTGGTTCACATGAAGAGGAAATGGGTAGCGTTATTCAACATGATGAAGATGGCCTTCACAAAACTTTGACTTGGTACAAATGCAACAAAAACGAAAGTCACAGTGGTAGATCGAGCTAAGTGTCTTCCAGGTTCTACAACTATGAGCTAATACGAAAAAGTCAACACCAGTATATTTAGGTTCCATCATCGAAGCAGATGGAGGGTCATCGGGAAAAAAAAGGCGCCTACTCGTTCCAATCAAATTAGCTTTGACCAGACTACATGGTATCACATGAAATAACAAAATCTCCTAGGAAGACAAGTAACAGGGTTATATGATCATTTGTTCTCTCAGTTTTCTTATACACTACAGAAACATGGATGTTGAAGGCAGATGATAAAAGAAGAATGTATGTCTTTGAGATGTATCTGGCAAAGAATTCTGAGGATAACCTGAAGTGCACAATGAACCAACATCTCATTTGTCAACGAAATACAGGAACCAGCCAGGCCAAGTGTTTTATGTGAGAGAATTATTCTGGAATTTCTTGGACATGTAACCAGGAGAGAAGTTGGAAATTTTGAAAAAGACATTCTCTTTGCGAATCATCATAATCAATGGATCTCAGTCGCTGACGACCGTATTGCACCTAAAAGAGAGAGCAGCACCTATCACAATCCCGTGCCTGTGAAGCAGCTCTACCACAGAGCTCATTTGCGCTTTGATGATGTCAGACCACCTTATCGGAGATCCTTCCACTCCTTCTTTTATCAGAGGCCTTACCAAAGAGAATGTATTTTTTGAGATTTCCAACTTCTCTCCCAGTGTAGAAATGGGTTGCAGAATTTTCTCGCGGCACTCTCTGTCTGTCGTTAGAGGCGACTTAAAGAGAACCAGGGGAACCCTTTCACTCCCCCCTGGTTTATAGTAATGTACTGTTAATATTTTTATAATTCACTTTTACCATGATGGATTTGCGAACCCACAGTGGTCATTTTCGTAAGAAACATCTGATGAGTTTTTGCGAAGGGCCATGATGAAAGAGGTTGAGGAAGATCAGCGACCATGTGGTCTGCATCGTCAAAGTGCAAATGGACTATGTGGCAAGAGCTGTTTCACAAGCATGGAATCGTGACAGGTGGCGCATTCTTCTAGGTGCAGTATGGTCGTAAGTGACTTGAGACCTACTGATGATGATACCATCGAGTGTGTTTCCCATGTGTTCAGAATTTGTCGGAAGTTTGCAATGGGAAGACTCAAAGAAACTGGATCTCTTGACTCGAGGTTACCTATAGTATATGTGGATCTGCATGATGAAACTGTGGGATGAAGAGACCAAGGTTGAGGCAACTGACTCCTCGTTGCAATCTTTAGATTTCTTCCCTTCTTAGTTCTTCAATTATACCTTTTTTTACTTTTTAGCAGCATATTCTATCACTGCTTAATTATTAACGCCTATTGGGCCCTATGATTATTATTTCTCTATTTTTGTCTTTCTTTAATTCCTTTTATAAATTCTATTTTTATTTATATTTTTCCATTTCTTCTGCTTTGCTTACCTACTTATTTTACGATATTGAATAACTCACAGAATACTATGTGAGTTTACCTTACTTACTTAAATCACTATATTCACACGAATAAGTTACATATCCGTACTTACTATGTGCATATTACGAGTTTCCTTTTACTTTACGTTTACATTCTCGTATCCATTTAATTTTTCCATTCGTGTATCTCGATTACAAACGTAGAATACGTACACACCTTCGATAATATTATTCGCATACTAAGTTTCCTTCGCTGTATATCTTCTCGTCTATAGGCCAAATAGATCTTGTTCGCATCATACATGCATAATAAATTGAATAAACCTTTTAAAATGTAAATTAATTACACAAGACCGAATCGAATCGAAACAAAGATTAATCAACGAATATACCAATCTAGATATAGGTTATGTATAGATGTAGGTATCACTATAAACGTTTGATTTTAAAGCAAAAAGAAAAATATAATTACACGACACAAATAAATAAATTGATAACCGTAGGGAGGTAGGTAAAGTTAAGTACATATAAAACAAAATTCAAATCCGATTACCATTTACCTAATACAATAATAGAGCTATTACATATAGACACGCGTATAAAAAAAAAAAAAAAAAAAAAAAAAAATGAATAAATATTATTTATGAAGCGACTTGTACTGATGAGCCGGCCCTGTCTAAAAAAAATCCTCCCCCATTGGCTTTCATTTTCCTTTTCTATTTCCTCTGCCTGCGTTTTATTTCATTAAAATGTACACACGGTATACCTAACCTACACCTAATATGCTGTTATGTTGGACATCCGCGAGGTACGAGTATTTTGTTATTACAATTGTTTGTTAGTTTAGAATATCGCCACTGTGCAGTCACGCCCAAATGCTTATCGTAATAAAATTTATTGTTTCATTTCACCGTAGACACACGCTCTTCTCGATAGCTAGACGTAGAGAGATACGTTTTACACGTATATCTCTCTACCTATATATTACCTTTAGTTTCGACCACTTTCGAAACTATAATAAAAATCCTAATAAGATTATTATAAAGTATACACAACACCAGTACACCTACCAGTATAACAAATCGAAATTAAAAACTCAGTGGTTGGGAAAATACTAGCTGCATGGTTGAAATGCTGACACGCGTGGCGATTCGCGAAAAAGTCGTAAAAAATGTCGCGCTTGAAAAATCTTCGCTGTAACGAAGACGAATGATAGGCACTTAGGCGAGTATTTAATAAGCTCCGGGTATATACCGTATACCTGCCCTACGTATTGTATAATTAAAATCGTAATTATACTTTAACTACGTTGTAACCATTGGTAATTAATACACCGACTGTATTTAATTAGTATACAAAATGATTCGTATTAATACCTACAGACATTGTTCTTTTGCCGACATTCGTCGTAACGTTTCATAAAAAGTTGAACGAATTTTCGAAGAATAAAAAATACCCTGTAAACAGCCATTTTCTGCATATCACAGTCCAAAAAGCTATCAAAAGAACAGCTTTTAAAAAGTCAGTTAACGGTTGATTTTTTACGTAATTTTTATCAAAGCAAACGGTCCATCGATCTAGTTTGGATGGGAAAGAGAACAGAGTGTGAAAAAATTAGCTTTTGGAGTCCTCGAGTACCATTAGGACTATTTCTGCGCATGTCACATTTTCTTTTTAATTTTTTTGGCTCGAAACTAACCACAATCGTTTCAAACGGTCCAGCCCAATTTGTACGGCGAATCGGCCCTGAGAATTTTTTTGGCGGAATTTGGCCCTTATGGTGTAAACCAATAGTGAAAAAATTCTTAGCGCGCTAAATTAATTCTAATCCCCTTCCAGGAGGGTGAAACATCGGAATTTTCGTTAGCGAAAATGGTTAATCTTCAACTTTTGGTACGACTATGTTCAAAACCGAAAATCACGAAAAATGAATGAATTTCAATAAAAACTGGGTCACGGGTGTAAAACAAGGTATTTAATAACATGTTACGAGGAAAATTTTGTTGACCAAAATTGACTCGTCTGAGGGTGAGAAATTGGTATAAAAATCAGTTTTTCGCATTTTTGAAGGTCTTTCACCCGTATAAAAAATACTGAAAAAAATACACAGGGTACATCTAAACTAGGTACATAACTTATATTTTTTTTCATAATTGCACCTTTCAAAGAAGTTACCCAAATGACTGTTAGAAATCTTAAAATGCCCATGTGACCATGAAAAAACACTCAAACATTTTTCAAAAAATTTCCACAGATAGCCCTTGGTAGTGGCTTACATCTGTGTAAGTTTGAGAAAATTCGGAACAAAAACCGATGTTTCATCCTTCTGTAGGGGATTAGAATTACTTTGGCGAGCTAAAGATTTTTTCACAACGGTTTTGGCCTATAAGGACCCACCCCCTGCCAAAAAAATTCAAAATCCGTGCTCAGGGCCGATTCACCATACAAAGTGGGCTA
>FIZR01014333.1:0-22720 GCA_900060175.1 Ferrisia virgata | reverse complement strand
GAAAAATCGACTAAAAAACCATATATCTGGGGTTGTGTGTGAGGGGGGGGGGGGTGAAATGAGGCTGAAAAGTTGAGATCACTAACAGGCATATCTAGGAGCCCACACTACACGTGCATACCTAATTTCGTGTTTCTAGCTCAATTTGGAGAGGAATTATGTGAGGAACAAACTCAAAATACGTAAAAAAATGAGAAAACCTGACCAAAAAATCACGTTTTTGAGGCTGTTCTGATTTTAAGCGAGAAAACACATAAAATAGATATTTAACGAACATTACGTCATCAAAAATTCGGTGATTCCAGATGCATTTTTCGTGCTGAATTCAAATGGATTTCTAAAATTTCTTCATTACACTGCAATTTCATGAAAAAGGTCATACTATGAGAGTAAATTACATAAAACAGCTATTTATCGAACGTTTCCAAATGAAAATCAACGGTTCTAAAAATATTTTTCGCGCTAAATTCGAACTGCTGTTGAAATTTCTTCACTGCCCAACGATTTTTGTAAACCAATTTCTACATATTTCTTGAATGAGTGTGACGTAACGAAAAGTATGCAGATGTAAAAAGAAGTCTTCGAAGTGCGATATCAAGTTGAGGGCGAGAGAGAAGTGCTGAAGGTGTACTTGCATCGGAGCTGCACGTTTTCAAGAAAAGATCCGAGTCCTGCTAACCACAGTCGGAGATAGAACCGAAATTTTGGAGGGGCTTGAGTATCTTCGTCTTATTACTTAAAAAAAAAAACTGACTTGTGGTTTTTTTTTGCTGATTTTCTGGCTTTCAACCTAACTGTTCATATATGAAGAGGAAATTTACTGCAGAAAAATCAGAAAGTATTGTCATAGCAAAGAGTGATCAAAAATTTTGCAAAATACTAAGAATGAAGAGTCGAAAAATGAGTAATTGAGTATTTAAGGGCATCTGTGAACTGAAAAATTGTAATTTTTGACATGGATATGCTTTTGGGCTGGAGATCATTTTCTGAAAACGTAACGTTTTGATTTTTGATTCGAAGTTTTTGATCAAGAACTGAAGATGAAAGGTGATTATGAATCATTTTTGCACTTTATGTTAAAATGCTGACATCGATATGTCTAATTATTAAAAATAAACTGTAAAATAAAAAATTGAATAATTAAAAAATCAAAGAATGAAAAAAGTTGAAATAAAAATAATATAAATATATAAAAATATTGAAAAAAGTAAACAAAAATTTAAAACATCTAAAAAATAAAAATAAATAAATTGAAATTAAAAAATTGGAAAAATTGTATAATATAAAAATTTTAAAATTAAAGAAATAACTTATTTTGCTAGGCAATAATAAAATCAAATGTCAATACGCAGTGAAGAAAAGAGTAAACGTTATTTGATTCGATGTTTTCAATTAAAAACTTGCGATGAAGGGTAATTATGAATGATTTTGAGCTTCGGTTAAAATGTCAACATGGATATGTTACATATCTCTGATCTAGAATTTTTCTCTAAAAGGAAAAAGAGCCTAAATTTTTTTAACACTTTAAATCTATTCTCAATGATTTTAAACGAGTGATAATGCAGCACGGAGGCGTGAGCCCTCTTATGCAGAAACTTGTAGAATCTCAATCACGATAAAGTATCACTTTATCATTCAAATTTTGAAGATGAAGGATTCAGGAGAATCAATTTGAAAAAAAATCGATAAAAAATTTTCAAGATCAAAAATTTTACTAACTCTACAAGGGTTTGCGAGAAATTGTACACCTGGGCTCACAATAGCTCTGTTTTCATTTTGCTACTGTCATTACCTTTAAAAAAACGTTTAGATGCTCATTGAGACTATCTTTCTGGTTTTCATTTTTTCTAAAATCAAATTCTTACCCATTACAGGCGATAAACAATTTGTTGAGAAAATTTGGAAACGCAGAGTTGTCAACGATGCAAAATTAGAAATATTTTTCGTTTTTTAAATTAATGCCTATTTCATAAACAGTAAATTAAATAAGTATTATTACAGAAAAACTTTGCATACCATGATACGAGTAGGCCTACCATAAGAAGCCACAGGATGGGTCATTTTCGATTTTTCCCCTGAAAATTCAAACCTAATAGGGCACACTATTTGTGGAGCAGAGTTGATATAATGTGGTAAAAATTTCAGCCCCTTTATACCTTGTGGAAATTTCAATCTGGCTCTAAAATGGTTCAAAATTTGAAAAAAATTTACTAGAAAATAGTTCCAGTGCGATTATTTTTACCCGGATAGACTATTTTAGACGATTTTCAAATGTGAACCTTCTTTAAAGGGCCGTTTGTTAAAATTTACTTTTTTTCGCTCATTCGTGTACTTTCAAAAAAAAAAAAGTTGTTAAAAAAATCGAAAAAAAATTAACACATATTCGAAAATCGTCTGAAATGATCTTTTCAGGTAAAACTAATCACCATTTTAAATAAAATGTTTTTCGAAATTTTTTTTCAAATTTTAAACCGTTTTATCGTTGCGTTGAAATTTTTACAAAAAGATAGGGGGCTAAAATTTTAACCGCATTCTTTTAATCACCCTCCACAAATATAGTCCCTATTACGCTCTGATTTCTAGGCAACATTGAAAAATATTACCTAAAAGGCAAAAATAATAAAAGCAAAATTTGGTATTTTCAAATTTAGGAACAACCATATCTCCATACTTTCACTAAAAAAGAATAATAATAATTCAAGTGATGGAAATAAAGAGAGATGTCGTGGTTTGAACTCCTTCGAGCGTTGAATTCTAAAAGCTTTTCTCAAATATTGGGATAATACTTGTCACCCTGTTTATTTCTTTAAATTTAGGAATGCAACGAACGGGGAGGCTAGGGAGCTCTTAAAAATTATCTGACCTCCATATCACCCTCCCCACCCCCCCCAAACCTGTCATTTTAGAAAAATGCATCCTTCAGTTAGTAAAAACTTCGAGTTTTCAAATTTGCAGAGCACACATTACCCACAGCTGCCCCTAAAAGTCTATTCGAAAAGTGGAAAGCCAAAGTAAAAGCTATTCATTTACTTTTACTCGTCTTCCTGCTTCGATTATTTTGTAAGAGACCCCTGAATTGTTGGGCTCTTCTTTGGCCTACAATTATCCAATTATCATTTTTTGCTAGAACTGAAGGCTAAATTTCAGATTTTTCTTCAAGTGGCTATGATCATTTCACGTGCAATTGTTTTCAGCGCAAGTTTCCAAGTTTCCAAAAAAAAAAAAGTAAAAAAAACGTGGAATTCACCGACAAGTCAAGAAATTAATCGTACTGAAAAAAGCTGGAGAAATATGCAGATTAGGCTATTACTGAATCAAAAAGGCATGCCACACCTTTTACGCCTTCGATACCCCACGACTCAAATTAGCTAGGTCAAATAGGAAGGAAAAGAATATTTTTGAAAAACATGACCATATCTTGAGCATTCCTAAGATCATTTTGATGCTTATAATTGTAGCGACTATTAAATTTTTATAGAGACCATTTCGCAGTAAATTTTTACTTTCTTGAAAAAAATTGACGTATTTGGGTATTTACATTCGAGGATGGAAAATTTGGAACATTTTTTTACACTTCAATCAATTTACCTTTTTTTTTTTTTTTTTGCAGGTAAAACATTTATCTAACGAAGGTGGAAATACTCGAGACGTTCGTGGTCATAAAGTGAACAACAACAACATCATCAACAACAACAACAATGACAATAGAACCAACGGCACACGTTTTCCACTTTACACCGCTCAGACCGCTGCTATTGCGCTAGTGTTCCACACATGTGCGAGTGGAATACGGCGGCGGCGACTAAAAATAATCTAGTAACCACCGCGTCGCATTACGAAGAAAGTGGGAGTCGCATGCTGGGGGTCCATCCAGTAGGTTTCAGCTCTTTACAGAGCACGGCGTCAGTGATGTTGGGACCGCATCATAACGTGCAGCCTGGGGTGTCACACGCGTCAAATTCGCCCGTAACGCCGAGTAATATGAGTCCTTTATTGCCGAGTTTCGGATTTACGCAGGAACAAGTGGCGTGCGTTTGCGAGGTCCTACAACAATCGGGCAACATCGATCGATTGGGGCGATTTTTGTGGTCGTTACCGGCTTGCGAGAAATTGCACAAGAACGAGAGCGTGCTAAAGGCCAAGGCTATCGTCGCCTTTCATCGAGGCAATTTCAAAGATCTGTACAGAATCCTAGAAAGCCACCAGTTTTCGCCGCACAATCATCCCAAACTTCAAGCACTATGGTTAAAAGCCCACTACGTCGAGGCGGAAAGACTACGCGGAAGACCGCTCGGTGCCGTCGGCAAGTACCGCGTAAGAAGGAAATTCCCATTACCGCGTACCATATGGGACGGCGAAGAAACCAGTTACTGTTTCAAAGAAAAGTCCAGATCAGTTTTACGCGATTGGTATAATCATAATCCTTATCCTAGTCCCAGAGAGAAACGCGAATTAGCTGAAACTACCGGTCTTACGACTACTCAAGTTTCAAACTGGTTTAAAAATCGAAGACAACGCGACAGAGCAGCTGAGCAAAAAGATGGGTGAGTGTGTTTTTTCATTCGATCAGACGTTTCGTAATTATTATTTTGTATTGTTTTTTTTTTTTTACTTTTGCCAATTTTTTTGTACTCTTTCCCAAAAGTTTGACCATACAACATAACCAATCTAACCTCAAACCTACTATTTGCAATGCGGTAGCTCACCTCATATTTGTCTTTGGTCGTCTCTCAAATAATCCCAGCACCGATAAATACCTATACGACCAACATCACCTTTCATTCAAAGCTTACAAACATAATAATAGCCTTTGAACGTGTACAAGATCGAACCAAATCGATAATGTATCTTTCTAGCCGTACTTTGATGGACATTTTTATCGCGGACACGAACCCTAATACACGAATTCGAGATCGGATCTGAAAAGATAATTCCTCGGTAAAAGGTTCTATATTAGTTTTAAACATCCTACTATCGAATAATTGTATTTTGTAGCCAGCTTCCTCGTATCAGACGAAGCCAGGGTGATAACAGGAGCGTGTCTATTTCAAAATAAATTCTTATCTGACGATGTAATCGTTCAACGAACAATCCGAATCCGAATTTGTTAAAACTCGAAATTCATTAATAATGCCAGGCTAATGATGAGATAAATTCCTATAATAAGAAATACTTTTATCTGTTTTGAGTTTTTCCTACGAGAAAAAAAAAATAAATACTTTTATCAATTTTCGAATTTTTATTAAAATGTTTATTACGAGTAATTTTTACATCCACGATTCGGTGTAATAAATTCAAAATATCCATAAAAAGTAATAATTTTTCAATTTTTTTTCTAGTTGAGATAAAGTGTAGATCAGATTTTCGTGGTTAGGTTTAAATAGGCTACAGAATAGATGAAATAAAGGTTAAATGAACGTGGTAAAAATTTGGGGTTACTGGCTTGATCCGTAACTTATTTTTTTTGGTTAAAATTTCAAAAATTACATAAATCAAAATTTTTTTGTTATTTATTTATTTATTATATTTTTTTGGATTTTTTGATATTAATGCATCATAGTTGGCCACAGTGGTGTAGTCAGGATTGGTTCAAAGGAGGGGGCTTCCACTTTTTTTGAGTACTTTTTTTTGGGGGATCTGATTTTATAAAAATGAATTAAATGGTATGCTCGAGTGAAGTGAGGGAAAAATTTCGAAAAAACGAACCTTTTTTAACGATCAAAAAGTGCATTTTCAGGAGTTATAAGAAAAAAAAATTAACATTATTGTGAACATTTTTCAAATTTTTGAGCCTAAGGAAAGAGGGAAGTGTAGACCCCTCAAATCCCTGCCCCCTCCGCAGTTGCGCCTCTTTTAGACCACGCAGGCTTCAGACCAGAAAAAAGCTTTTGCAATTTTATGCTTTTTGGATGAGGGGCTGTATAAAACTAATTTAAAAATGGAAACAAATCTTTCATTTCGAAATTTTTTCAAGATGATTTTGTTTTCCTATCAGAAAAATTTCAAAACACATCTTTTTCCATTTTTAAACGGAATTTTTCAACTTCTTTTTTGATCTTATGTGGTCTTCCAAATTTTTTGTATGTCATAAAATTGTCCAATTGTAAGTTTAATTTTTTTCAATTTACAAAATTTCAACTTTTTTTCAAAATTGAAGATTTCATTTTTTGAAAATATTAATATTTCATAGCTTCTTTTTTTAACTTCATAAACGTCATTTTTATTTTATAACAGAATATTAGGAGCTTAGCTAGACACCAAATAACTAGGAAAATTGAAAATTGTTTACATCTATTCTATGTGTGGTTGGATCCAGGTATACTCCAGATTGGCCAGGGTTAAAACCAAAACTCTATTAAAAAACTTTCACTTTTCTGCACAAAATTCTTCGTAATTCTGTTTTCAAAATCCAAAAAAATTGTGTTCTTTTTCATTTCTCCTCTTATCCGCTATCCCATAAAGCCCCATAACGTCTACCATTGTTGTTTGGTTAATTTTTGAGAGATTCTTGGCTAGACCACTGCATAAAATAAACAAACATGTTATGTATCAGTGCATCAGTTTTCGACAAAACCCCGAGATATACCCCCTCCCACACGCGATTGTTCAGTGTCCTCTTAAATTTTTCATTGTAAAGAAAATTCTGTCTTTGAGAAAGCTTAGTTTCGATCCTCGGTTCAAGAATCATCTCTCAGCTCATTTTCATAACACGTTTGAACTCCTTCGAACGTAAACCAAAATGGGTGCTTTTTGAAACGGAATGAATCAGATGAGAATTTTTTTTTTAAGAAAAAAGGAGGGGATCAGGGGATGAAGCACGATCACGTTTTTCAATTAAATTTTCAAACCCTATCGATTTTAGGAATTAGTTTAAGCATGAGGTGATTTGGTAATTTAGGATAACAAGTTTTTTTATTCTATAAAAATAAAAAAAGTTTAAAATCAGACAAAACTTCTTTCCTTTTTTAAATTTTTTGTTTTTTTTTTACTTTTTTATCATAATTGTCAGGATTGTTACGCCCAGTGTCGATTACCAGATTTGATTGTTTAGTTTAATTCTTTGTTGAATTCCGCAAAATGTTCTTTTCAATCGATGGAACCTTGATATTTTTTAATTTAATTTTTTCTTCAATCATACTTATGCAATACGCTTATAGGCTCACAAATTGCCGAATGAAATTGGAAGGAAGGAAGGAGTGAGTGGGAAAAAACGTAGAAATAAAACAAGCGAAATCACATAAGTGCTGAAATTTCGTTTACAGACCAAGACTGTTCACTACATTTTTATTTTGTTAGGTACATATTGATCATAATTTAAGCAATGCTTTCGACCTAAAAATAATTACCATCCAAGGGCGATAAAAACCTAAATGCCTTATCTGACCTATCATCTCTAATGATATGTCAAGAGTTTGGCCTAGCCTGATCTGTGATAGAGCAATTTTCGAACCAACATACATAATTGTATCCCAACTGTTACTCATTTCTCTCTCTAGACCCTACCTTCTCAGAGACAAAATAATCAAAAAACACAGGCTCATTTCTAATGATAGACATAGGGGGCGCTTGATACCACACTATTTAAGTAATAAAACTAATTATATTCGATCAATAAATATTTAAAAGAGGGTATGGTATAACCTCGTGGGGTGAAATAAATCATAGGTGTAGATTTTTAAAATTTTCTCTCCATTGTTGCCTTGAAAAATGTTTCATCACTACTGTGATTAGTTGAGTAGAGCTGGTCAAAAGCAACAAAAAGTCTCAGAGTAAATTTTTATAAAATTCTTCTTGCGGTTTTTAAAAAATTCCATTTCTTGAAAAATTTGGCAAAAACCTAGTGTCGAAGGTAAGATCAAACCATGATATGCAAATCACCTTTCGTTTTGAAGGAGTTGGAATAAAAATTTGATTCCATGGAAGATTATATTTTTTTTTTAAATTTGAATCTATTTTAGTTCCTCCAAAATGGAAGGTAAGCAAAAAATGTATGTGATTGGTTTTGCTCATAATCATGTAATGTTGTCGTTAGCACCATCAAATTTTTTTTTAAATAAGATTTGAAAAAAATAATTGGAAAATTTCATTAAATTTTACTTGTTGATTTCTCCTTTATATTTCAAGATTGGCAACACTGTTTTTTGTTTTACGTCACCATTCGCTCGCATAAAGTTGTCTTCAGTTTCCCTATTGTTTATTAGAAGTTACTTGCTGGCTCAAAATGAAATTTTAGCAGTAACACATCCACGTGGGATAAAATTTACCCCAAAGTGCCGAAATGCGATAAATTTCCAAACTACTGTTCAAAGGTTGACAAGTAACTTCATCTCTAGTCCTTGAAACCTACCGCAGGAGTCACAGTAATCCAGATAGGTATTAGCATAAATCTATAGTACACAGTACACATAGAAACGAATTCAAAGTACCTGCTCCAAGCGCCAATTTTCCCTAAAAATGACGCTATACAGTGTACAACAAGCATCTAAAAATAACACAAATGAGCAATTCTAAAATTTTGGTCCAATCATCAATCCCAACTTTTGTCATGTACATGTTTTGCATATCTCTGTTATAGAAGGAGCAATATTCGTTTGAATTTGATAGACAGGCCCCTTCAAGTAATCAAGATAGGCAAATTTTGTATGCATCAAAAATATTGCGAAATTTGCCAACTTCAAGTTCCACTATTCAAAATCACGATTCGGACAAATTTTTCGCTACCAAAATTTGGCAGGGGTTGTTAGGGATATGTAAAATTTTGATGACAAAAAAATTGTTCAAATCGTAGTTCTGAATAGTGGAGCTTACAGTAGGCAAATTTTTCAATATTTTTGATTATATACAAAATTTGCCTATCTCGATTACTTGAAGGGGTCTATAAAATTCAAACAAATACTGCTCCTTCAATAACGAAGATAGTTAAAATGTGTACATGACAAAATTTGTAGGAAATATTTTTCTCTGCAAGGTGAGCCACTTGGTTTGAAGATTGGATCAAAATTTCGAAATTACTCATTTGCTCAATTTTTAGATGCCTGTACATCGCCACTTCTGTGGAAAAGTCAGCCATCGAGTGGATACTTCGAATTTGCTCGTATGTGCACTGTAGACCTATGCTTAGGCCTGTAGCTAGCCATAATTAGCAGAGGACTCTGACTGATGATCATCAGGAGATGCCGGATAGAGTGTAGTTAAGAAGAGTTGGAGGTCTGACTACTTCCCGACCCCCCCCCCTCCTGTAAAGTGAGATAAGGAGTTGAAATTTGGTATGTAGACTTTTCAGGGGTGAGGGATTTGTTTTTTGAGAGTTTCAACTTTTCAGACGCGTTGCTCCCCTTTTTACATCCCTGGCCTGCCTATGCTAATATCAATTTCGATTTCCATGACTCTCGCGACAGATCACAGCAATACATGAAAAAAAAACAGATCGGTAATTCACAACTTTCGTTCATAAAGGAGTTTCGTTGCATGTACAATATAAAAATAATAATTCGCACTTATAATCATCTTTCTCCATGTAGTAATTCGTTTACATTTAATACGTAATTATGCTAACATCAAGTACCTACTCGTTATAATTATATAAAAATACACCCAAAAGAAAGGAAAATAAACAAGGAAAGAAAGGGAGAAAAAAGCGAGCTCGAAACGGCAGCACGCGCTCATATTTCTAAGCCCTTGTAGCTCATTAACCTCGTAAAATTAACCTACTCGGCGGATATATTTCCGTATTATATGTACCTATGGTCGCGTCTTGTCGATGCTCAATAATTCACTGACAACAGCACGCGCCTAGTTTAACCTACAAATTAATGATTTTAAAAATAAATCCGAGACATCGCATAGCCGGATCGAATTATTTCTGGAACAACGCCGTCTTCTCGTATTTCTTATTGCTATAACATGAAAGTAAACTACAACTATATGCGTAGCTACGTCTGCTTGTGCTTTGCTAGGTACATCTACATACTACATATAGCTATACGTGTAGACGTAATTCCTTCAAATTCCTAATACGTGTGAAATGGTACAGCAGCATGCAGAAGCAGATAGATACGTAAATTATGTAGGTATCTGTGGTGTCGATTGCGACGATGAAGTTTTTATCGTTTATTATGATTAGACGATCAGATATCTTATACGTTGATTACGAAATTTTTCAACTTTTATAAAATAAATCGATTTGTTTTTCTTTGATTAGAATTTTTTTTTTTTTGCATTAGTCTAACATCATTATTTTCGAACTATAGGTATTGGTTGTTTATATAATTTCAATTGTATATTCATTGGCAAACTGATTAAAAAAAAAAAAAAAAGATTCGTGAGAATATTAGCTTTAGAATAATTCCACATGGGTAGGGGTAAAGGTGTAAAGTGTACCCAGTCTGGGTATTACAGACTGACTTTGACGAGGTGAACTTCGTATGTATTTTTTTTTTTTTTTCAATACCTACATCAGATTGTAAAAGGCTTCGTCGCTGTTTTTCTTTCGGTGTATAAATTTTTCATTTGTTATGTCGGCGTCGTCGTTGTCGTCGTCGTCGTTAAGATGATAATAACTTATAAACGCGTACATGAAAAAAAGGGGGAGATACTGAGTATTGTTCGAACGTGCGTAATTCGAAAGCAGGTATTAAGCAGCCATTAAAAGTTATCGAAATCCATTTATCGAGGCGTCATATATTCGGCCAACTTTGGAGATTAAAAAAATGCCGGAAATAATCGCGTAGGAGACGTTTAATAAGTTTAATTACAACACGACCGACTATGGCGACGACAACGGCAGGCATCGGCAGGACAAAAGGTCTACGAACTCTGTTTATTCGATTATTCGATAAGTTAATCCTTAACATCGAAAGTGAAACACACAGTAGCATCGGCTCTAGTAACTTAGGTAAAATTAGCATTAAATAACGGAGAAATTTATGGCTAAATTTTTTTTTTTTACAAAATTGTAGATCACCAACCCTTAAACAACGTGACCAAAATCGGACAAAATCCGACTGGTGCTTTTCCGCCATTATTCCTATTTATGCCCCAAAATCAGGTTTTTATACACATAACTTTGTCTAACTTTGTTTCTAAACGCGATAGAGAAAAAAAGTTAAATGAAAAAATGTAGCTGGTCAAATTTTCAATAAAAAAAGTTAATGCTTATTTTTTTTGAAAACCGATTGAAACCCTTTAAAATGAGCTTGAAAAGGGTGTATTATGGGCTAACGTGATGTTCCGCGTGAAGTTTCTATTGCGTCGCGAGAGCCAGCGGCCAACGTTCGTAGACACTCGGGCTCAATTATTTTTCCGCATACCTAAACTAATTACATGGACTAAAATGCTATATTACCTCATGTTAAAGTAATTATTGTATGAATAAAGGTACAATATTACAAGTAATATTTTAAAATTACTTCAATTTTATAAAATAGATTTATCCTCGTCGTAATTTTCACAACCGTCTGTCTTTGGATCATCGATAAAATTGACGTCCTACATTCATTTCAGGAAGGCTTTTTTCAGTAATATTTCCCTCATGGTTTTTCACAAAATCATGAAAAAATGCAAAATATGACACTTAAAAAAAAAAAAAAAAAATCTAAAAAAGGCGGTAATGGTGAAAACTCACAACCAACGGTTATCGTGCTTTTAAATATATGAAATAATTCTATTTAAAAAAAAAAATAATTCAAAAATAATTTTTTTTCGTTGTTTTGCATTAAAAAATTTTAATTCGAAAGCTGAAATTTTTATCACAACATTTTGAAGTCATTTTGAAACTATTATGACCCCGCCATTGGCAAATTTCCAAAAAAAGCGAAATGCAGTCCAACCCCTCTGCTTAGGTATGTTGGGAAGAGGATTGAGCCCGCGTGTCTACGAACGTTGGCCGCTGGCTCTCGCGACGCGATAGAAACTTCACGCGGAACATCACGTTAGCCCATAACGCACCCTTTCAAACACATTTTACTCGGTTTCAATCGATTTTCGAAAAAAATACGTAATAACCTTTTGTATTGGAAATTTAACCAGCTACATTTTTTAATCAGACTTTTTTTCTCTATCGCGTTTAGGAACAAAGTTAGGCAAAATTATTGGTAAAAAAAACCTGTTCATGAGACACAAATAGTGATATCGAAGGAGAAGCACCAATCCGATTTTGTCCTATTTTGAATATGTTGTTTAGAAGATGGTGATCTACAATTCTAGGGGAAAGTGCAGCCATAAATTTTTCCATTATTTTGTCATTTTTTGCACTAATTTGACTGGAGTACAATATGCTACCAACGAATAAATACACATCACAGTGGTATCCAACTTCAACTTACAGTACCAAATTCTTTAATAACAATTTATTTACGCTGAGCCGGACATAATTTAACGTAATAGTAAATACGCGGAAGAGGGGGGGTTACGGAAACAAAACATTACAGCGAGGAGCCTTTTTGGCAAAACTTATATTTCTAGGATGTATTTCATCGCCAATTAAAATTCCATCCGATTACACTAGCGTATTAGAGATGCTCCGATAGTTAAAGGCGATTCACCTTTGAAGCTGGCCTATACGAGGTGGTAAAAATTTAGCTACATTTTTTTTGTTTTTTTCCTTTCTCGAATAATATACGTGTCTGTATATTTGCTGATCGTCGTATCGTTATACAATGTTTTCCAAGCGTATATTTCGTTGCGCGGTGTTTAATTGTTTGAATATGTTCCAAATGCTCTGAGAACGACTATCGTGTTGCATTCTATTTTAAGACGTTTTCGAACGCAGCAAATTCGAAAGATGTAGCCGATGCTACGAGTATACGGTGTCTGTGTTACACACCGCGAGCGAGACCCCGACGCAACGCAACGATGCCCGGGCTCCGTAGTTCGCATTCTCTCTATTTCTCGGTCTATCCGTTTGGCTCAGTAATTGGAAACTTTTTGTCGGTTTAGCTGAACGCTCAAAATAACCGTAACGTAACGCAACCGTCTCAAATATATTTATCAACTTAATGGCTCATTCCCAGTATCACGAAAATAACTTGACACCGGAAAATTTGCCCGGTAAGAATTTTTTTTCCCTTTCCCCTTCCCTCCCCTCAGTAGGAACCCTCCTCTAGTATGTCTTTCTTCGTGCTTTCTTGGCAAGTATAAATATAAGATTACTAGTACTTCTACTTACTAGGTACACGTATGATGTTTTTCGAAACGACCACAATACGATGACGAGACGTTACCTACGATACTCTCTTCATTAATGTTGTTACCTATTTATTCGTCCGTACGAATGTACCGAAAGTGATTTCCCTTCACAGATAACGAACTTTGTAGGTGAAACACACAGATCCGTAGTCCTATATAGGTACACCAACCACCTAAGCTATACGTATGAAGTTCAATATAATGTCTGTGATTTTCAACATGTCGCGTCAGTCTCTCTTACCATCTCATCTTTTTTTTTCTTGTTTATCTCGACTATTACATCGATTTACACACCACGTACCGCAAAATGAATCAATACTTAGATGATCTTTATGACTAGGTTATATACGTCCGACGTATTTTCTTTTCTATGTGCTCACAGACTAGACTAAATGCGATAATGCGGTGCCTCTGTGTCGTCAACTTGACCGAACAAGTACAGAAATGGTTCCGTGATACGAGTATCTATGTATCTTTACAATAAACGTGCTATACCGAACCGGTAGATTTTTTTCTGATGACAGTTTCCTCGCACCAGCTATCACCTATGTTATCTGAAAAAATGTAGGTACTTTCTGGTTATAGGGTTTTTGATAGCTATAGAATAGGTATTAGAGGTACTTCATTAGTCGATAATTTCAACGGAAAAAGTTAAGTTATTACAAACTATCGATAAAGTGGAAAAGCGAGAAAAACACTAAGAAAGTTCATTTTGGCCGATTTTGAACATGTTTGTATAATTTATTCGCGTACTTAGAAAGCCAACGGTACCAACAAAATAATACACTCAAAAGATTGATCTAGACGAATCCATCCTTGTCCTCAGATTGCTTGGAACCTTCTTAAAAAATTTTTCAAGCCCAAGAACCGACTCGCATCCCCTGCTTATCAATCCCTAGCGGTTTTCTCTCTTATAAAAAAAAGTACTTTTGAAAAATTAGGTCGATAGCAAACATGTTTAGGGGTGCCACATCGAGGTTTTTTATCGCAACAATATATGCCCGACGGGCACAGTATTGCACCACGTGATCATCGTGGGAGGGTTGTTCGTTCGAGCGAGTAAATTAACGTGGTCATTTTTTCGTTACACAACGTTGCTCAGTATCGCATCACGTCCTCAATCTTGTAAAGTGCTGGGGGGAGGGGAGGGGGTGAATTTTTGACCCGGTGATTTTTCAACTTATCTGATGAACTATGCATTAAAAAAAATATCTAAACGTCGAGTAACCTTGCTATATTATTTTTTTAAAGTAAAATTGGTAATTCTAGAGTGAAAAATATTTAGATTCTGTTTTTCAGTTTCCGATATATTCTTTAATATTCTTACCAGAGAATCTATTGATAATTGTGTTGTCATTAACACTATTCGAATGAACATTCATTAACATAATTTTTTTTTTTTAATAAGAGCATAACGATCCAATAATTCTGTTGAAAAAGCATATAAAGGGAATTATTGGAGTGAGTACAACAACGTGGTATATCATGCATCGCCGGATAACTCTGTGCAAAAAACATGTAAACGTGTGTAAACCCTTCAGCCCGAACGAACACGACGTTCCACCAAGACTACGAGGTAGAGATGCATCGCTAACGGGCTATTTCAACTAAAATTGATGTTGCACCACTTAAAATTATTTTGTTGATTTGAAAATTTTTATGAGGCGTTTTTGATTTCGAAAAATGCACTTTCTATGGCTTAAAAATACCATTTTTTCAAAATTACGACCTTGCTGCGCTCGGAAATTCAAGTTACCCCCCCCTTGAAAATTTTCTAGATGCGCTAATGGAGGAACAAAACCAAAAATAAGAATTTTTACGTGTATTTTTGAACCACCCTGGTAAATACGTTAGTACAGTAAGGTGGAATAAAAACGACAACCTCTAATTTTGAGCAAACTCACGTCAATGGTTGACTTTGAGTTGAAAATCCACCATTCAAAATTTTGTTCCCTTAACTCAAAAAGGACAGGGGAGGAAATGGAACTATTGGTCCTCAAATTCGGATCATTTTCGAAAAAAATGTAGTTTTTCGTCATTTACATCCCCCAAAAATGGTATCCAGGACTCTAGTCACAGAACTAAAAAGATGCGATTTGAGTTTTTGCGTTTACTTAACGCATTTCGGGTTCGATACGAGGCCACTTTTGACCCTTTACCAGGGAAATCCATTTTAGCGATAGTTGAACGAAGTTTCGTTTAATTTTTAATTCATGAAACTTACTTTCCAATTTTAGCACTGTGAATAATTTTTCAATTAATTACGAAAAAAGCACGCGTTACTTGTTTATAGCGTTTTTGAATACGAGTCTTACTGGTTCAACCCGCCCCTCCTCCTCTTCCCCACCCGCATTGAACTTGAAAAATTAAAAATTTGTCAATATCTACCACGAAGAATTGAAACGAAACCTGTAAAAAAATTCTTTACCTCATAAAACTTTAAAAAATGGCATTTTTTCCGAATAGCTGGCTATTACAGTCCATTGATCAACGGCGGTTGGGGGGAGGGGGCAACAAAATCCGTTTTCGGGTCCTAAAAAACCATTAAGACAATTTTTGGCCATGTCAGATAGTCATTTTTATTTATTTTTTCTCCCGAACATAAAAATTCATGTACTTTGCTCAGTACTGACCAAAACAGCTCCAGTTCGATCAACCGACTGAGTTCAGCAGCGGATCAGATATATATCAGCAGGGATGCACTTGGGTCAAAATTCAGTTTTGCCCCATTTTGGGGGAGGGGGTTCTGAGGGGCCAAAAACATAAAAATTGTTCCTTTCTGATTCAATTAATAGAGAATTCAAAGTTGTATAACATATCCAAAAATCAACCTCCCTGATCAATTGGGAGGGGAAATATGAAAGGTTTTTACTTTTTTTGATCTTGAAAAAGGCACCTGATTTTCGTGACATTACAATCATGAGAACTGAAAAAAAAAACATCACTAGTAGGGAGAGTTTAAAGAGGCTAAAACTTCTAAACGAGGCTATGAGGAGGTGAAATGGGGCTGAAAAGTTGAGATCGCCGAAAACGCATTTAGGGCCTCTACTAAATGTACATACCAAATTTCAACTTCCTAGCTCATTTTGAAGGGTAGATAGGGGAGGAACATCCCTTTTTCAAGGTCAAAAAGGGGACAACCCTTCATATTTCCTCTCCTATTTGACCTAAATAGTTGATTTTTGGATATATTATACAACTTTGGATTCTCTATCGATTGACTCAAAAATAAACAATTTTTGTGTTTTTGGGCCCTAAGCACCCCCTCCCCAAAATGTGGCAAAACTGAATTTTGACCCAAGGTCATCCCTACTCATTTATATCTGATCCACTGTCAAACTGAGACGATTCACCGAATTGGAGTGATTCTGCGCGCTATAAAGCAGAGTAAATAATTTTAATTTTCGGAGAAAAAAAATAAATATAAATATCTGACATGGCCAAAAATTGTCTTAATGGTCTTCTAGTACCCGAAAACGAATTTTGTTGGTATTTCCCACTCCAATCGCCGTTAGTCGATAGACTGTAATAGCTTGGGTTTTATTGACAATATGACATAAAAAATCAGACTAAAAATACTAACATAATTCATTTCTTGCCTTGACTTGCTATTAACGAATGAGCGAAAGATCAAAAAAATACCAAGCCAGGCCTGAAACTAGGAAAGCCTCCAGAGAAAGAAAATCTTTCTTCATTTTGGAACTACTTATCACCGTCGTTTCCATTCAATTAAAATAATATCAATGTAAGTTGAAATATTTTTAAACTGAAAACCTCTTAGAAAAAAATCCACTTTTAACATTCACTCTTCCAGCATCCGGCAAAAATTCCAAATTATTAAAAATATTACGCAACTTTATACTCGTACGATTCCAGCAGTCAACTTTTACCTAAATCAAATCGAAATAAATTTAAACGACATAATATCGCACACCTGTATTATTAGATGTATTGTTGTCTCTTTTGAAAAATATTACCCATATAAAAAATTTTTTTTCTTTCAAATATACGAAGTTTTTAGTCATGTTTACACAGGCGATACCGCAAAATATGTCCACCGTCGCAGATAACAAACATATGAAAAGAAAAATATAAATGACATGCGATTGAGAAGAAGGAAAGGAGGAGAAAAAAAGGTCGAAAAAAGGAGTGGTCCTTGTTTACAATATATTCGACGAGGATTATGAAAAAAAAGAAAAACGATGACAGACGGTGGTGAAATTATGGAATTCTATATTTACCAATAGATGTTTTATTATTTGAAATCTTATCGGGAACGATATAAAAATACGACAAATATTGACAATTACGGAAGCATGAACGATTTATCGATTGGTCTTCGATAATATCTATCGGAATTAAAACTCAACGAGTTGATATATTAATCTTTTATATATGTAAAGTCGTGTCTAGTGCAGATTACAGGTATAAACATATCGTACGTATTTTCGATTCGACAAAACGACATACACAAGATTATCGAGTTTTGAAAAAAATAAAAGTCAATATCGAATCAAATTATTATTGTAAAAAAAAAAAACTCACCATTTTGAATTTTTTTCATGCCTCTCAGCCATCGAGTTTTACATCACCTATAAAAAAAAAAAGTAAAACCGTTAAATTAAACAAAGATTTTAAAATTGAAAGTAAAAAAAACAACAACAACAACAATATTACGATCATAAATATGTCTATTTATCCCCTACGTAAGTAAATTTTCACTATAGAGGCATCGTTTAGCCCACAGCACAACAACGAATCGCAATCAACATTTCAAGTCCATATGTTTCGAATCAAACCACCATTAAAGATTCATATAGGAAGCTTCATTTAATACAAGAGATGATCGCGGGCTGTTAGTTTTACACATTTTAAACACAACAACCCTTATATACTTCAGCCATTATTTTCAATACGAGGAGGATAGCTCTTATTCGATTCTCGAACCCCTCATTTTAGCGATGTATTCGTTTAAGCGTCGTAATATAGCGACGATAATACGATGTACGGTGTGTGGTTCCCCGCGAGATCATTTAGACAGCTTATTACAATTGTTGACGTCATAAAACGTTTTTTCAGCTTTTATGACTTTACGCATTTTTACAATATAGCTATAGGTATATCTAATTTTATAAGAAAAAATTTTTCAATGTTACGTTACACAGTTTTATTTATTTTGGCCGGAGTTTTTTTTTTTCCACTCTTTTATTCATCAATTCATTAGTAATACTGTGATTCGAAGTAACTATTTTTAAACTCTTATTAACAAGGTGAAAAATAATCTCGATGAGAGTTTATAGGCTACTCGTATATAAATATATTCAAACGGTGAATAACTCTTTATATTATACACGTGTTCGGTGAAATTCTCTATGTACATTCGGTAGCTGGATACGAGATGAGAGAGAGAGAAAAAAAATAAGAAGCAGCGAAGCATTAAATAGGCGGTAATCTTACCTTTGGGCATTTAGCAAGAAATTATGAGGTGTTTTGACGCGGCTACTTTTGTGAATACTTTCAATCGATTATTCGTGTATAATTATTTTCTTATAATTTATTCGATCAAGCAGATACTAGGATTAATTGGCTAAATTTATAATTGAATGGGTTAATTAAAAATCAATATTTTGTGATTTTTATTAAACCTAGCATAATCATATATATCTATATCCCTACTCTCAATCATTTAAAACCCGAGCCTAAACCGTGCAGTGATTCTTTTCTTTATTTCGCGAAAATTTAGTAAAAATTATGCCATAAAAATAAACGACCCTGTAGTACATAAGATTCTGTAAAAAATATGTAGGTATTAACACCGACAAAAAGTAATGTACAATTAGAATTCATAGCTGTGAGCGAATAAAGCTCGTAGCACGGTCAGAAGAGCACATGCATCTATCTTTATAGTTGAGAAAATTATACACTAAGACGACAAATCAATTCGTAGTCGGTTTCGGTATTAATCGTATAATTTTAAACAGGAAAGATGAATAAATGTCGTAAACATCGTATATACTTAAAGTCTTAAATACAGTCGATTTAAAACTCGTAAAATTCAAACGTAGTATTATTATTCGAGAAAATGACATGTTTTTTATTGCTTGGCTTGTTTTTCGAAAATTATTCTAATTTAGATAAATATAATGAAATAATGTACAGACGTGTGCCTACGTGAGATTACTAGCGAATAATTAATTTCTAGGTAGCCTATAGCTGTTTGCAAAAATGCACACATTATTTTTCAAAATTTTGGACTTGAATTGCTCAGCAGACAATTAGACATAGAAATAGCAGATATTTACTTTGTGTTCGAAAGTCTAGCGAACCAAAGAAAATCTATGGTTTTTTATGTTACACTTAAGTACACGTAAAACAAAAAAAATTAGTTGCATTTAACCACTCGTAGAAACTTTAAACTTCCCTTTTGTTTTTTGGCAATATTTAAAATTATTTTTGAATTCAGAAGTTGCTTTGACAATATTGAAAATTTAGTTAAAGAATAAAATTAAAACAGGGTAAAACCTACTCTTAAAATTTCGCCATTCAAACGAACAACAGAAAATCAAACTAAAAATACTCCAACCTTCGAGATGAAATTTTTCAAGTCCCTCGAGAATAAGTATTTGCATTTGAGCAGCAGTATCAAAAATTAAACTGAGGTACACAAATATACGAGTATTTAGGAAAATCACAAAATGAGAGATAGACGAGTCAGTTTAATATTTCCGATTGAAATGCTTCAATTTCTGTTGCTCCTTCAACTGCAGCAATAGAAATTGGGGTTTTCAATATTTACTTTACTTACCATAAAAATGATAAAACGCTGACTCCCTACGAGAGCTTATCAAAAAATTACCGAAGCTAAACTTTCAGCTATCGAAGTTTATTCAGAGTATCTTGGAGTTTAAAATTCCAAAGATATAGTTATTCAAGTTTGTGAAAAGAATATAATTTTTTTGGCATTGTAGACAATGCAAGGGCTAATGCTGAGAAGTAAATTCCCAAATGATAACAAGCCCCGCCCCGGCCGCCCCTTCCCCATATATTTTAAAATAATTTTTTATAATTTTTAAACCTCTAGTCGAATTTAGATTTTCCTTCAAAATTTTCAAACCTGAACCAAAAACGTCCTAATTGATTTCAACAACACTAAATCGATTAATTAGATTTTTTAGGGAATTCGGCGAGTATAAATATGTATTTTTTATCAATGTTTAATCAAAAAAAAATTTTTATTTCAAAAAAGGTTTAAAATTTTGAAAATTGATGAGAATTTACTTTTTAAAACCGACCTAGGTAGCTCATCAATTTTGAACAATTTTCAACCGTTCTAAAACCACTAATCGAATTTGGATTTTCCTACAAAATTCTGAAAAGTGTATCAAAAGTACATTAACAATATGCTATCATGAGATTCACGAGAATGCCATGAACAAAGCCAACAGATCATGAAAGTCATAAAAAAAGATATGAATTTTGTGCAAAATTTGTAAGAAATTTTTTTTTCTTGTTTCAACTCAAAATTCCAAAAATTCACTGCATAAGCATATCAAGTAATTATTTTATTATCAGTTACAGACTGTCCTACCAAAACCGTGGCGGTGGGGGGGGAGGTTAGGACAACCCCTCCAGAGCAATTCTGTCTATATGAAAATTGATTTCTATTTGCGAAAAAATGATAAAATTCAGTAATAAAAACTTAAAAATGCGTCAAAATACCAATTTTTCGACCCATACATTTCAGAATTTTGCAAAATTTTTGCACTCGCATCGCTCTGGCCATGTATTTTCCCACTTTCAGTAAAAGTTTTCAGCAAATGTCCAACCCCCTTCCCCCGCCACCCGAAGCCAAGTGTTGTTACGTCCCTAGGGCTTTTTAGTTTGTGGCTGTTCCATGTTCCAATCAAAAAATTAATTGAAGCCATTTTCGATTCTGGTCATTATTTAGATTATGTGTTTATTAAGGTGTAAGTTATGAGGGGGAAAAATTTTACGCACTTTTCCCTTTCGGGGAAAAATTCTAGGCCATGGATATGTAACATATCGACGGCAACATTTCAACATAAAGTGCAAAAATCGATCATAATCACATTTCATCACGTATATTTGATCAAAAACTTCCAATCAAAAATGTTTATTCTCCGCTTCATTCCATTTAAATAATTTAATTTAATTTGATTTTTTTTTCATTTTTTCATTTTTTTTATTTCTTAATTTTTTTATTTTTAATTCGTTTTTTAATTTTTGAAGCTTTGGATTAAAAACTTGTGGCCTAAGCGCATTCTGCATAGAGCTATTTCTTCTGATCGACTTTTTTTGATAGTAGGAGGGCCAAAAAATCATTTTATGTGTAGTGGTTCTGAATTTGTTTGAAGTGTTGGTGCTGCTCCAGATGTCCGACTATTCTAAGCATATTATCAAGAAATTTTCGATTTTAGCACCTAAAAATCAATTTTTCAGTAGGCTGCCCTGCAACGTAAAAATTTTGAGTAATTTCAATAGCAATTCACTTCTCTAGACTGGAAACATTTTTTTATTGCGTTTTTTTTTGGAAAAATAAAAAAATGTCAATTTATACGATCTGCAACTTTTCAACCCTTTGATAAGGGGTTTATAAGTGATGGAGAGAACGAGATTCGAATCGTACAGGGAAACGCAGAAACTTGAATCGATTTTTTTTTAGCTCTGTGACCGGGGTCTTACACTACTTTTAGGGGGGTTAAAATGACAAAAAACCGCATATTTTTCGTAAAATAGCTCCATCCTCTTCTCGAGCATGATTCACAAAATTTTGTATGGTGAGTTTTCAACTCAAAGTCAACCACTTGCGTGAATTTGGTCAAAATTTGAGTTATGTGTTATTTCAGCAAAGGTTTAATTTTATTAAATGAGGGAGGGAAAAAGAGGATGATGGAAAATTGTATGCACCGGGATATTTTCAAGACGGCAAATCAAGAAAAAATTGCAAAAATTCTCTAAAAAATGTAAAATGATTAACATTTTTGATATTTGAAATTTCTAAAATTTTTAGTTCAGGATTCGCTCAGGCACTACTTATTCCCATTTTTGTTCTCAAGTCTCGATTACAGTTAACAAATTTTTTTTGGGAAGAGTTGACGAGTCGGGGGGGAGGAGGGGATAAAATGGATGATTCAGGCCACTGTCTGCAGCAAAAATATAACTTTTGAACGTTAAATTTCCAATGTCAGTAAACAGGGCGAGGGGAGGGGGAGCTAAGTCAACCTCTAAATGTGGAAAAAGTACAAATTATTCGGAAAAATGAGAAGTGTTCGGAAATTCGGCATTCGAAAAACTATGACGAATATTAACGTCCGAACACTTCGTTAACCTTTAAATGGTATCATCATGAGGGGCGGGCTATACCTCACAGTGATACCATTAGTGTAAAACAGAAGTTCATTTTTTATCGTCCATGGTATCACTGTTAGGGAATCCCTCACTTAAAAAAGTAACGTGCACGGTATCACTGTGAGGGAATCCCCGGGTAACAAAAATTACCTTAGATGGTATCACT
>FIZR01014331.1:0-35449 GCA_900060175.1 Ferrisia virgata | reverse complement strand
AAAAAAAAAAAAAAAAAAAAAAAAAAAAATCCGAGTAGACGTAGAATTGTAGGTACATAAGAAAAACGTTACAAATTACAGATTAAAAATTAATGAAAGACTGTCGGTTAATCGTAACTACCAATAGGAGGAAGCATATCTTCGAATGCAAAATACTAACAGAGCACAGCAAAAACGAGTATCAAATAAAAATACTAAAAAACGGAAATTCTTATTCGTAGGTTGGTACCTATTTGAATGGAGTGAAAATTATCAGCGCGCCTGTAGCAGACAGCTAACGGGCTGTATCACGTATCGAAAAGGTACGAACAACTGAAAATATTCCACTCATTCGTATCCTGTATAGATTTTCGAGTAAGCAAGGCGAATATCACAACGAGAACGTAGTTACCAATCGTGGAGATGATAGCTCAAGAATATGCCTCGGTAAGTACTTCTACTATTCTTAAAATATCGTCGAAATGAGGCCTATTTTCGGGCTCGTACTGCCAGCAATTTTTCATCAAGCTGTACATTTCATCTGGAGTTCCTTCCGGGGCTGGCAAGCGATAGCCTTCGAAATAAGGCGAACATAAAAACAGGTGACAAACACGACACTACGAGTACAATTACACGTTTACAGGACGACAGCAGTCATTACGTACCGGAATCTATTTTCTCCCTGGCCTCGGAATTGCTCATACCCGGATAAGGATTTTCACCTCTTGAAAATATTTCCCACGTTAAAATACCGTAACTCCAAACATCGCACAATGAAGTATATTTGCCTATAAACGCGATCGAATTGTAAAAAACACCAACTACTTACACGTACTCGAGTAACGAAGTGTGTAATTCGTGAAACTAACCGAAGTTTAGCGCTTCTGGAGCGGTCCACTTGATCGGGATTTGTTTCATACCATCCGACACAATGTATTCTTCTTCCTCGCGTGACATGCCAAAATCCGATATTTTGACGGTATTATTTTTGCCGACTAGACAATTTCTCGCCGCTAAGTCGCGATGAATGCAATTTTTACTTTCTAAGTAACGCATACCGGCGGCCGCATCGCGGCACATTTTCAATAGCTGCAAACTCTGTAATGCGGAGCAATTCTTCCTCAAAAATGTTAATAAACTGCCACCTAGTAAGGAATGAAAAAACAGAACACGGGGTACCAAAATGCTATCATTTTTAAAAGTGCAAAAAATTATACACATACGCTGCAGGCGAGATGACCTGATGGCGAAAACATCGCATTTGTTTTTTAGATGACATCGCAACGCTTGCAGTAAATAGCGTTATAAACTAACCTGGTACTAATTCCATAACGATCATAATGGGTTGTTTTTGAACGCAAATACCGATAAATTTCACAATATTTGGATGATCGTACTGCTTTAGAATACGACCTTCGCGTAGAAATTTCTTCTTATATTCGTCTGGCACAGTTACTCGACAGGTTTTTACCGCCACTTCAACATTACTCGAAAGTAATATAGCTTTGTACACGTCGCCGAAATTACCCTGATTAACGCAACACACGCTAGTATTAAAAATATATAGAATCGACAAAAAAACAAACAAACAAACAAACGAAAAAAAAAAAACACAAAAAAAAAACAAAAAAAACAACACCAAGTCGTGCGAGTCATTTTCACTGTCGACCACGTACTTTGCCGATTTTCTGCAATTTATGAACGTCGTCGTTATTCAATTCCCATCGCTCCCTGTGTATGGGTCTTTTTAGTATGGCACCCGAACGATTAGTAACTGCAATTCCGTTGTGATATTGAAAATTAATTAATTCTTGTATGGTGGGAAAGGACGGTCCTTCGAATCGATATTCTCCCTACGAAGATGCAGAAACGTTTACAGTAACACAAATTTGGTGTAAACGAAAATAAAACACTTGGCGTATTTGTTACGCACGTCGCAAGTTGTTTGCACGATGAAATGTTTATCACGTCCGCCCCACAGAACGGAAAGAACGGCTTGGTTTTCGTCGTTTCGAACAGTTTCTCGAACTAAGAAATCGCCTTCGGTGCGCAGCAGCCGAACTACTTCGTCTCGCGGCAAAACGCCGTGAAACCATTCTTCATCTACCAATGATCTCATGGACGAACCTAACTGGAAAAACGCATGAAAATCGAAGATAATTTCCAGTTCCATCGCGATTTTCTGGACGTCACGTCCATCCATTTGGTAATCGGTGCATTGGCAAACGATCGCATACGAAGGTAGGCAGGCAGATGCGTACAATCGAATACTTAAAAATTCTCGAGCACGTCTCACTAACGCAACAACACATCACAATAATTAAGAGTTGGTTTCGTTTTGACGGCAAGCGAAATCTAAATATAATATGATCGGCGTTTTTTTGATGAAAACCAAACGATGGTAATCTCACCAACTCCGAAATAGCGATCAATGATCGTTGCTTTACTGGCTCAGTACATTTTCATTGAAGTTGTAAAGCGCACAATGAGCGTGATTTACGTGCATTCAATTGAACGCTTTTCGATACCAAAATTATACGTCACATTACTACATTTATTCGCTGTTCTGCAAATCGGCCCGCCTTCGTCTTGTGTCGAAACGAACATATTTTAATTTTTTAAAAGAATTTTCACGTACCAAAGGAACATACGTAATACGTATCGTAGGTACATCATGCACGATACATTGCAGAGATGAACGACAGCCGGTTATTTTATTTGTAACGGGGTGGGCATTCGTAACCGAGTACTCGTGTTTCGTACTCGGCCAGTGATTTGAATGAAAATCTTTTTATCGCACTGGCGCCGCACTCTTGGTAGTCACACCGATGATAGTTAAAAATTCGCCGACATTTTTAGAAAAAAATTAACTCCTATCGGTCGACCATTATTGCTACGATAATATCCGGGTATCGTTTATCTCTAATACATACATTTATTTATACGCACATGTACCGAATACCAATGCGTATAATCATCTACACGTTTCGCACAGCCAAAAGCTAGAGTCGTAGGCATTAGGATTAGTTTTTTAGATGTTAGTTGCAAGCTCACCGATATAACAGATACAGTCCGCTTTAATTTGCGAGTTGGATAATACGGGTACAACAGGCGTTATTATTAGAAAAAAAGAATCGCACAACAAACGCAATCGTGTGGTTACAGGTTTTGTAGTAACGCATCGTCAATTTATCAAAAATATGGTGCATTGCTCGTGTTCACCCGCAGTCCTGCACAATAATGAGAACGACAATAGGTACAAGTTTTACATTTGAACGATAAAAAAAGTAGAAGACCAATAAGCGAGGTTTTAATAAGCGTACGTCAGCCCTTGTTTTTCTTGAAATTAACCGCGATGAGAGGGAAATACGAGTATTCGCCGACGTGAGATACTTGAAATTGCTTAGAACACGGAAGATGAGGCGCGCAATCGCGCAGATAAAGTGAAAACGTGTAAAAACGCTGTTCGCGAAAGCAAAGCGAATAAAAACGGATGCAGATAGTTTTACACACGATGATAGCACATACCACGTCGCGTCGGATTGTATTAGTCGTATTAGCAGAATACACGGTAACGGTAGTACACAATTCTGGCGTTCGCATTCACGATACAGAAAGCGCATACATAGACGAGTCTGGTTAGAATAGATAGCGATGAAAAGATGTTAACACAAACAGGTAACATAGACGTAACGCAACACTTGTACGTAGGTAGGTAGGTAGGTAGGTAAAACAGTATCTGAAGAAGGAAGAATCGAACATTCAAAATGACCAATCACGCTGATTAAATCGAGTACGTAAGTCTAGCAACAGGGCAAGGGCGCACGTACTCCAGAACTGGGCAGCTCGTTGTTGGCGCTTCCGTGAACAGAGCGTGATTCCATTTCCGGCGAATTGGGAGCAGATTTCCTTCGGAACGGTTTCCACAACTTATCGACGATACTGATTTGCGACGTAGGCGATATAGAAGACGAGTTCTGATGCAGTGACGATAACGAGGCGCGTTTCAGACACCTATTCAACGGCTGCGAAACAAAAATAGGTACATACATACGTACATACGTTGAAGAACAACGTAACGCGAACGATTACACAAATGGTGGCAGTCGACACCGAGCCAAACCAACCTGAATATCGTTATTCTGCTCGAAAGAACCGTCTAAATCGCACCCGTTCGGCAGTTCTTCGCAACCCGTGTCCGATAAAGCTTTTCGAATTACTTCTATTTAGCGAATCAATTTACGCTCCTTGCTGCGTAGTTCGAATACCGTTAAATTATGGGCAGCCGCCGCACTAAAAGCAGACGACACAAAATATCAACGCCGCTCGTAAGTAAGTTTCGAGTGAGTCATCGTCATGCAATGCCACGCTACGCTACGAATATGACCACTACATTCTTCCAACTCTTTCAACTCGTACAACGCGTGAACGCAATAACGATGTCGTGCAGAATGGCGACGCTCTGTTGCTCTGCTACTATGTTGCATCGTCCTTCACATATATAGATTAAAATTTCCTTCGAGCGAGCTAAAAAAGCAGATGTACAAAATTTTACGCTCTCTACCGAACAAAAAAAGCACGGAGCCGATGCGGTTTTGAAATTGCGGAAGGGCGAGGAAACTGAGACGCGAGGTATTTCGTGTTTTTTCTCTTTTTTTTCCCCCGCTTCCTTTCAAGCTTATACGTTCGATAAACGGCACGCACAGCCCAACTGAGTCGAGTCCTTTTTTAAATCTCTTCTCAAATGCGAGACACTTCACGAAAATGAGGCTGATACTCTCGTATAGTTAGGTATGAAAAAAAAAAAAAAAAAAAAAAAAAAAAATCCGGTTCCAAGAGTACCACCGCATTTTTTCCAAACGTTTGAAAATTTAACCAACAAACTGGTAAGGTAGATACGATGTAGGCGAACGATTTATACCTGCTTTCTTTGCTGATATTGAGGCTGTTCTGACATTCTTTCAACGTCGTTTCTAATTCGGTAGCTTTTTTCTTCAACCACTCGACGGTTAAATTATCAACGGTCAACTGATTTGGTAACAATTTTCCGGTCGTATCTTCTACTAAACGATTGTCGAAAGTAAAATCTTCGTTTTCACTCGTAGGATTTGCAGCGTTACTACGAAAATGTCGCGTAACAAAAACAAAAAACAAAACCAGTAAACAAAATGAAAAAATGAAGAAAAAATCTGCGCCAGCGACAGTACGTAATTTAGGTATAATTAGGTACCTCTGTTCGTCGATCAGCGTTTTATATTCCAGCGGAGGTTTAATATCATTTATGGCGTTCTCAGCATTATTACAACATTCTGCAAACTGCGCGGCTGGCACGTTCCAACACTGAACTAATTCTTTCAGCAGCGTTTGCCTACATATGAAATACTTGGCGCATTAAAACCAACAATAAGATAGCAAATTATCTACTGCTACACAAACGATAAATACTCGGAGAAAACACGCTGTCTACGAGCTGCTATATGAGTAGACAAAAACTGAAACAATTGGGAGTACTATGTAATTTTACATTCTGTACGTTCGACAGTATTTCTATCGAATATTGGTTGATAGAAAATTACAACGCTTCGCGAATCTTGACGAAATTATTCAATTTGTCGACTTCGATGGTATCGAATCGTGCGTGGGGAGTTGGAATTAAAAAATTCGAGACTCTGGAAAATCGGCAAAAAAAAATCTAATTCCAAGCGTTTACTTTTCTATTCTCGCCACTCTCAGACCCTTAAGGAGGAAACTTCCAATTTTGAACACGATTTACGCATCGTGTTCAAAATCAGCCTCTTCAAAACCAACCAGTCATTGCCGGGGGCTATCAGTAAATGCTGAAAAAATTTAAGCGCCTGGTTTCCTTCCTCGTCGCCTTACTCACCATGTACACATCAAGTCTTGAAAAAGTGACTGTTGTTGCTCCAGAAGGCAGGGTAATAAGATGGTATTGAAGTCTTGTCTGGTTTCTTGCGCATCGGCGATTAGTAAAACGTACTCGTTATGCACTTGGTGCAGCTTTCTACAAGCTTTTTGACATTTGTCGCGTACATCTTTGCCGCTCCTTCCAACTGAAATTCATACGCGAACCGTTTCGAAATATTAGTTAGTTCTTAGAGCCTTGCGAAAGTTCGTCGTGTTCCGAAAATGTTTTGAAGGGAGTCGGCAATACTTCGAGCGAAGTGCTAGTGTGAGGCGTATTTTTTTCTATACGAAGGATCTAGTACGTAGCAGAAAACTCTGTATTGTAAATAACAAAAACTTGTAGAAGAAAAAAAAAAAGGATTTTTTTAAACCATTAAAAATGTATTTTTAGAAGTTTTACGAAGCGATATTTTCGTCTTCAAGGGTTCGAGCTTAAAATTGGAAACACGAATACCTGTGTACAGTGAAAATGCAAAAATTTTCCAAGTTTTTCAAGCCTCTCGTCGCACTCGCACAAGTAGGCAACTAGGCGCAAGGCAGCTAGAACTATTCATACGTTTACAATACACGAATAGCCAGTCCAACTGTTACTAACTTACATTCGAAATATTGTTTCTCGAATCTGGATCTCAGCAGTCGATATTCGTCCAAGTATCGACAATAGTCGGCTTTTTTCTTCATCACTTCTTCGGACAACTGTAACAACAGGTGAATTACGTGCGTATAAAAAAATGGAATACTACAATAATGTAAACGATGCGTAATGTAAGGTGTTGCTGAAGAAATAGAAATTTGTAAAAAGTAGCCTAATGTCCAACCTGCAACCGGGTCTTAGTAAATTTACGCCAATACGGCGAAAACAAGTACCTACTCGCTTCGTTGGTAATTAGTAACTACTAATTAGTTACTTATACCTAAACGTATATATATATTATCGAAGTAAGAGCCGACGAAAACGGAAGGTCGAACGCGATACGAATGACTAAAATTTTTCAAACGCAAACCTAATAACCTGAAGTGAAACATACGCATACGCATGAGGTATGACTCACCAGCAAAGATGAACAGTTACGGAATGTATTATGCATGTAGTTTAGTGCACATATCTACAGATACACACAATACACATACGTGGAATAAATTTCCAATTTGAAAGTAGACACCTATTCGGAGCGATGTTGAAAAAATAGGTCCGCAACAATGACGGAAACAGTTTTTTCAAATAGGTTGACAACATATTTATTGGTTGGCTTTGGCTTTGGCTTCGGCTGTCGAACAACTAGCGTTTTTTTGGTATGAAGGCGGTAAGCGAAAAAATCGAGATTTTGAAAGATTGGAAAGATGGAAATTTACCCTTTTTGTTATGCCGATTGTTACCACCGTAGCACACCTTTAAGCCCACCTCTATTACACATGTACATTTACAGAAATAGGATTTTTACGCTTGCCACTTTTGATCTTTCATCGTCTCGCTTAAAGAGCAAAATGTTTCGCGATTTGTAGCTTTTCAACATTAATTTTGAACATACTCGCAGTTTTGACCCAAGGTCATTGCCACTCTACAGCCAATAGGTAGTTACTGTAGGTAGGTAGGCAGGTAGGCTACTTATTCAACCGCTATCAAATCAAACCTAATGACTCGGTTATGGCCTAACTGATAAAAAACAAGTTGATCCACTTTGACCACTTTGACACCAGAAAAATATTTCAACGCAGATTCTGGAAGCTGCAATATTATTCTACTGCTGCGATGTTGTTTTTTTTTTTTTTTTTTTTTTTTTGTACGACATTTCAGAGCATTTCTTTTTCATAATAAATACCGCCCATAATAAGCTTTTCTCTCGCTTCTAAGTTACGTACATATGTATTACGCTCAAACCAGAGTGCACAAAAACTGAAGCGGATTCGAGACTTCGAAGTTGAAGAATTTTGTTGTAGTAGCAGCAGGAGTATACAGTACAGGGGACTAAAGAGGTGATGTTATGGCGTCGTTGAATCAGCGTTCAATGATACAACGTATAACAAACACTAGAAGCGAAGACACTATATAACACCGAATAGGCAACGGACACCGGTTGTGTGCGCGTTTAGTCATGCTCTCATATTGTAAAGATTTTGTGGGGATGAATTATTACATGTAGCATGTAGCATGTAGCATGTACCTGCACAGTACCTGTAGTACATAATAAGTTGATCTACCCGAGCAAGTATTTGGATGTGACGCATATGCACGCAGCAGCGCAGTAGGCAGTAATACTGCGCTGTGGCGGTACAATCGAACCGAAGGCTGACTGAAATGCCTGCATGCACTGCATATCATACTTGGTACGTACGTAACGTATGGTCGTTTGCTCTTACAATAAAATACACTCGGAGCAGGCAAGTACCGAACCACACACTGTAGGATACTAGATATATGTAGCTGTTATAGCTTTGTACATACGTGCGCTAAGCGGGTAGGGTAGGTCTAGGAAAAAGGGTACTACACTGCGACTGCGAGTAACCCTTACTGCGTAGATTTTTCTACGTAGAATAATATTTACGTTTCGGCAAAGGCCAACAAGGCCAAACAGGCCAAACAGGCCAAGACTATACAGACGAAGCCGAATCACCGAATCTGATGGAGAGTTAGATGTTGGTGGCGGTGGTATGGTGGCAATACAGACACAGTATGATGACGACAACACACCTCTGCACGTGTGCACTCTGCTGTTTATTTCCACTTTCCACACACGACGTTCCGCGAAAGATCGCTTGCTCTCAGCCCACCCGCGTTTTTCTCTTGAAATAGAAACTAGGTACACTATATACTCCAAGCACCGCTGGTCGAGTAATATTCGTACGTCAGTTGATCCCGGCAAAAGTTCTAACAACATCGGAAGCCACGCATATGCACCGCACCGCACAGCACAGCACACCTATCAAACAAAAGAATGGCTTGAAAATCGGTTTCGGCTAAATTTACGCCACACATTTCTACGCTTTGGAGAGTTTTGTTAAGCTCCGGTTACGTTTGTATTAATTCGAAAGAAACATTTCAAAAAACAAGTTAGAACTTCAGAAGAGACGGCTGATCAAAATTTCGCCACGTAGCTGTAGTCCGATTATGGTGTAAGTATCGTGAAACGCTCGCTTCGTATTCGAATACACAGTCAACTGGTAACAGCTAAACAGAGGCACACCTGCAGTATATTGTACCGCATCTGTATGCCAAATTTCCGCCAACAAACCGTACAAGGTAGGAATACCAGACGAACTAACTTGAAAGCCGTTAAAAATCCGCTTCTTACGAAATACGAAATCTTGTCAGAGATGCGATGAGGTTACGTTCTGAACTTTACCGATTTTTTTTTGCGAACCCCATGCCCAACTGAAGCCCCGCCTAGGTGAACTCGAGTTCGAGCAGGGCTTTGGGCGAAAAATCGGCTGGCTATTTTCAGAATTAAAAATGGTTTAAATTACGAAAACGCTTCCCTGCGAAGGGAACACACACAAAATTCGAAATAAATCCTCGTGTCAGATACACCCTGCGAACCTGTTGTTTGCCGTAGTTAGAGGTAGGTAACCCTTCAAATTCGCACACGAACAGGAAAATCAGTTTTATTGCGCGCCTCGGAGAACAAGAGGTACACCTACACATACGTGAAAATTGCTATGTTTACAGAGAAAAGTGGCTCGTGCCCCTGGTATAAGGTCTCGAGCATTTGAATTATTTAAAATTAGATCGACTACCGCACAATATTTTTAAGATTCGTATTTACGTCTTCGAAACACATCTATCGTTCATCCAAATCTTCGTATTTTTTTCACGATCTCGCTTCTTTCCATCATCGCATTGCAAACGCGTAGCGCCTTGGTCTACTATAAATGCGACAGAACGCGAACACCGAACAGTGGTCCATGAATTTCACGATTCGTAAGCGAGTATGTGTTCGGCACGAAAGAACGTTGCGTATGTATGCTGGCGAATGTGGCTGATCCGGTAATCAACAATAGGATGACTACGGGTTTACTTTCAAGGTCAGTCGATACAGGCGCCTGAATCAAAATGGAACAATAAGAGAAAAAATACAACAGCTAACGCCGAATAGTCGCTCTTCTTCAACACAACCACCGGCCGTGTGGTCCGTTCTAGCAGAGCTAATGGTACTGTGCCCCCTACTCTGTAGCTGCCTACCAGCCTAGCTAGTAAATATCGCAAATACGCGAGCGAATATCGTAATTAAGCCGCGTAAAGAAATATAGCATATATCACTGCGACGGCATCAACCTGCACAGGCTTGCAAAAAAAAAAAGAAAAAAAGTCGCAGGCAAGTAGAAGTACGCACTACTTCGCTGTACATCTGCGTGGTAAACACTTGTCTACGTTCGTAGCATTTCGAACAAGACGACAGTTTGGATACCTACCTATATAAGTTCTACAAGCCCAAGCATCAGCTAAAAGGTGAATGGAACGTGACCGAAAGTTTAATAACCGCTGCGCTGCTATAGCAATAACAAGAACAACGCACAACTCCCATCTGACTAGAGAAATAGAGATGGGGAATAGCGCATAGCAACAGGTTATAAGTTGATAAAGTATGGCCGTGACCTCTCTTGTTTATGTCTGGTAGCAGCTAGCTAATACGTTCGTCATTACTCGACTCTGGGTTGCTGCCTGCCGGACTGTTGGCGTTGGCTGTTGGTCAGATACAAAAGCTTGGTACGGTATCGCCATCGCGAGCATTTTTGCACAGCACTGCACAGCACAGCACACTCCAATCAAACGTAATCCAATAACAACCAGCGATCGAGCGATCGTCGTAAATTAATAGATAATCAATTCGTCAGCTATCCATGCGTTACTCGCTTCCAATTGCTTCACCGAACGAACAGTCAAGTCGTAGGAATTTCTCACCAAACGTCAGGCGCCACCGTTGTTCTTCTCTCAGGTGGAAAGCAGTAACAAAAATTACTCGAAAATTAACAGTAAAAATGCAAAACTATCGAAGGTAAAAGTGTAAAGTAGAAAGGTACGTACACGTACACGCGAATATTGGAATCAATTTTCAAACTTTTACGCTCAAACAGAAGCAAACTAACGTCTAATTAGTTGGAGCGGTAGAATGGCGTCACCGCGGAATGTACAGCCGGGGGGGGGGGGAGAAGGGTGGGCGACATTACCACAATATCTATGATAGATTCGAAACGGGGGGGGGGGGGGTAGAAGGGTGTGCGACATTACCACAACGAGCAGGACGTGAAATACCTATGTTAGCACTCGTACAAAATTACAAACGTTCGATTACAGAAACACGTACAATCCTACACTAATTATCGAAGAAGAATATTGAAAACCTCGCAGCTTGGAACGTAATTTCTTCGACATTTAGGTTTCCACTACATGTCAGCAGAACAATGCGTACAGCCACAGACACCGGAGACTAATTTTTGCCTTGATTTATGCTTTGCGAAGCCGTACGCTATTGCGTACATTCGATGGTACGTGATCGGGCGATTTAAAAATACGAAAATAAGTGAAACGCATACCGTCGTGTCAGTAACACAATAAGTAAACCTTGTAACTTCAAATGCCTGAATTTTTCAAAAAACGAAAAAAACATTCAAAAATTATCATTTTTAGAAATTTTTTTTCGTGTAATTTCATTTTCTTTACGCTCCTCTCTTTCCCGAGATTATAATCTCCTCCACTCTTCACCGTTTCGTCGAGAAATTGAGAACGCAGGAATTAGAACAACAAGTTTTTAGGAGATAAGAGGTTTTGAAAATTTTGATTTTTCAGCGTTTTACCGAAAGCTATCGAGAGTGTTGTCATTTTTGAAATTACGAAGGCTTAGGTAAGAATCGTAATCGTATCTGACAAACCTGTGCACTTTTAGCGACACCTAAACATAGGTTGCGGTTGGTAACCTTTCGTGATTGTCGGTAATACATTCTTTATTTTACGTAGCTAACGTACGCGCTTCTATTTCTACAAGTACCGAGGGATGCCACAGCACCATGCAGAACACCACCCCCTTGTACTAAAATGTTCGAGTTAAGATATCTTGTTAGTTATTCGATATTTGTTTACTTTTTGTCCGGCTCTATTTGTACGAAAGAGTGAAAACTTACATTGGAGAACTGTTGGCAAAGGCGATTGTATTCGTCCTGATAATGTTTCTTAGCTTTACGCTTCTCATTGTGCATGGTGTTCAGTTTATCTAGCGTTTCTTTTTCGATAGTATCGGCGTTACTTCTGAACAGTTTTCCTAAATTTTCCAGTTCTTCCATTAACACTTTCCAAGCTTTGAACAGATTGCTCTCTTTCATATCGTCGAGTTTTTCAACTTTCTGCCCTTGACTAGCGACTGTGCTCAAGGCAGAAGCGTAATCTTTGTCGTGTTTAACTTTCATAACGAGGCATCGTTTCATTAATTCTAGTAAGCGAATTTCCGAATCTTGTCTCGAAAGTAAAGCTTCGTGGGCCTGTTTTCCTTCAAGTGTGATGGTAGAAAATCCCATCTTTTATTACTTTCAATAACTTTGCGCGATGATACCGCAAAAGAGTGAAGTTATAACGCCAACCACGATACACAGACAGACGAACGCACAATCACAGAAGCAAGATGACCATTTCACAACGAACACAATTTCTGTTTTGGAATTTTCATCACTGTACCGCGATAAATTACACGTACGAATGAAAATGTAGCGCAAAATTAATTTAAATTATCAATTTTGCACGAGTTCGAAGACTCGAATTGCGAAGCCATTCGCTGATGAATAACTACAAATAGCGTACACATTCCGCTAAGTGATCAACAAGGGCAATATTGGCTGAAAAATACAACGTGCAAACGGAATTTGAAGATTAGACGCGTTTAAACGTGAACATTCTCCCCTCAAGTCTGGATACTCAGTAGCGCTTTGAGTTGGGCTCAGTTCGTCTCGAAATCCTTTCGTACAGCGTCAAAACAAATAATCAACAGTTTAGTTGCCTGGTAAAATCGGTAAATACGAATGCAGTTTACACGTATTTATGTAGATTGCGAATGAAGTCTCGTATTAAACTGCATTTAGTACAAGGGAAAAAATAGAGAAAACTAAACGCACCGAATAACTGATCTAGAAAAAAAAAAAAAGCGGAAACCGGTAACACATACGAAACACTTAAACAATGAACAATGATATAATATCACTCATTTCTTTCCAATTAATTCGACTACACATAAATAGGAGATGTCGTCACGAATCCCCTCGGAATAACATTAACTACAGATCAGATACTTGGAAATCTCTCACAGGAAGATGAAGATCATCGCTTCGAACACATAACACCACGCACATAATATCGAATAGGCGACAACCGACTCACAAACTCGTCTCGTAATCATTACATTCGTTACTAAATAAAATAAAAATAGAATGCATCGCATCGCCTAAGCCAATCCGGTATCTGTTCCGAACGATCCCCACCTTTTTTCCAATTCCAAGACGTCAAATCACTAGACCGTTCTACAGTGCCGGACGCTGTCTAAATCATTTTAATTAGTTCACATTATCGCCCGATAGTGGCGTTGCATTGTCGCTTCTTCCGTTCTTCATTCTTCACGATATCGCGAAGGATGCTTTGAATTCTCTAAAATATATTAAAAACAAAGATACCAAACTAAAAAAATAACAATTGGGTTTGGGTAGAACAGTCCAGAAAGTGGTATTGAATTTGAGCGACGAATAAAAATATTATAATTACACACGCTACCTACTATTCTGATGAAATGTACCGTGAAATTGTTGCTAAATTATCATTTCGTTACCTCCGCTTCATTTAGTTCATTTACGATATTTCGTTAGTCGTGAGTCAAATTCCAGATCAACAGGAACAGCGATTCAGCGAAGACTATCGAATGAACCTTTGATACAGTCTGGTTTCTGGTATGAATTTGTACAGCGCAAACAAAACACTAATAATTGTATTTTAAAGTTTAAAAACTTGCACTCCGTTCGATTTAATTGAAATGAACGATCTTCATTCGCGTTGCATTTTGAATTGTGAGATTAGTACGAAGATTTCGATTGAAATAAATCTAGATTGGAGCAGCGATTTATTTGACGATAATTATGAGTATGGTTTTTGAATCGGCCGTTCTTTAATTTCACCTACAATGATTCCAGTTTTTTTTTTTTTTCATCGCAAATCTATTCAATTTTTATTCTGATTTGTTTTCGACGCGTGTATCCTATTTCTATTTCTTTCCTGACAGAGTTATAACAAACTTCATTTCGAAATTAGCACGAGTATACATAGATTATTTAATACTTAATCTAATAAAACAACAATTTAAAAAATACTTATATTTTTTGGTTATATCACGTTCGTTTTTTTTTCTTTTTTAATTTTCTACAACAATACATCATATATATTATGTACATACGCACAAGTTGAAAATTTATACAAAAAAAATGACAACTAATGAACAGCAAACAAATACACCTTGACATTTTATAAATACAGTTTTTTGTAATAACAATAATGAAATTTCAATTAGAAATAATTTCAGTCATTTTAGTAGTGTATAATGGCCAAAATTAAGCGAAATTATCGTAAATACATATATCGCAAACGCTCAATTGATACCACAGTACACTTATACTTTCCTTTACACCACAACGCATAATACAATAACAACGAAAAAAAGAAACAAATAAAATAAAACAAAACAAAACAAGAAATGAACTAAAACAAAGTATCCGCATTTCACGTTAATGTAAGATTTGTAATTGTTTTCTTTTTTCCATAAAAAACTAAAACTACGGATAAAACAAATTAACGAAAATAGAAAAAAAAAAAGTATAAAAAATGAAATACATAGAGAGTTGATATGTTGAAAATTTTTAAAATGCACCAATTAACGCTACAATGATCATCGCGCGTTTAAACAAACGAATTACCTCGAGCCACTCGGAAACAAAAGGACGGATACGAGCTCTTGGACTGGATTAATATAGTTAAAATAGTAAGGAAAACATATCGACGATAAAGATATAGGAGAGTAAATTGAAATTTCGAACATCGTAAAGGAGAGACAACTGTGAAAACGTATGAAACCAGCAGTCTGGCGGTAGCGTAGCGATAGGAAATGTTCAAATTATTCAAATTACGAAACAGTTGCACATTAATTTTGAAACGACTATATCTAAACCAACGAATTAAAATTAATCCCGGCAAATACGAGTATCATCGCAAAAAAATGATACCGGTGCGAGTATTAAAGTAAACCAAAATTTCGTACGTATCGTCTTGTTTTTTTTTTCTCGCAGTTTTCGTATCAGTTCTCACAAAATAATAACGATAACGAAACAAGAAGAAACAAAGGAAACAGAACTCTAAGGCTTAACGACGAGTAGGTTTTCATGCAAGGATGCGCGTCTTTCGAAACAACGGTGACCGACGAATGAGCGAGTAATTAAAAGTACGGTTCAAATTTCTAAAATCTAGTTACACGAATCTAAATCAACCGAAACAAAAGCGACGTACGTAATAAACCAGACTTTTTGGGATCGTAAGTTTCATTATGAGATTCGCAAGAGTCGAGGATATAAGTCAACACCACGCGTACGTCGAATACCGTTGATAGCTATCTTCAATGCCTTGTAAACAACATGTACCTAAACCTGGTACAAACTGAACTCTAACTATGAACAAAATGAATATCCTACACACGTTAAAAATCCCGAACCAACTGGGAAATATTTGATCCCAACGTTTCGCCTGCGGATGAAGAAAAGTCGGAAACAATCGTTCCAAAATTCCAAATTTAATACCTTCTATTGCGTTTAATTTTGTGAAAAATTGTACGCGTGTTTATTCAGCTGAATCTAGCAGGAACACGACGCGAAAGCTCTTTAATTGTTATTGAAATAACGTACCTTCTAGTATCTAGTACGTCTACGTATGTATAGCCAGCGATCTACCAATGATTTGTAACGATATTCCGAGACGACAGGTAAGTTTTTGCACAATTTAATCGGCTTTTTTTTCGCTTTCGATAGCCGAATCGAGTACCTCTTTGTCGAGAGATTATTTTATAACACATTGCGAACAATTTGTGTAGGAGAGAGCGATGGAAATCCATCGTACGTGTTCATTCGCGAATAGTAAACGATACATTTACCATCGAAAAAGGAATTACGTCACGTTTAATGCGAGTTTTGTGAAAAAATTCCGAATAAATGCTTTTCAATCTAAACATACTAGAACGCAGAGCAGAAAATATCAACTGAAATTCTGAAATATGAGAAATTGGCACATTAAACGTGTAATGGAAAATAATCAGAACAAATTCCGCGCAACGAGTGACGAAAGTGATCCTACGAGGATACATCGACGAGATAGGTACGATTAAATCTTATTCGTTTATACATGTCAGTACCGATGAGCACACATAAAAGGAATATTTTGAATAAAAAATATTGGTAACATCGTTTGGTAGGAAAAAAAAAAGGAGGGGAAAATAACAGTAGATTTAGAAAAAAAAAAACTACGAGTAAAAATACAACTTAAGATATTTCTTACACCATCAAATAAGGCACACCAAGCATAACACTCGCCAAGGCCAAAACGTATAAATCTCATCCTGCTAGTACCATTCAAATGTTGCTCCTGAAAAAACTTGTACAGTAAAAATAAACCTATTTCCATATTGTTTTCGCTCGTTTTCGTTTTCCGTTTTTCAAGTCATTAGTACTTCCAACTTACTCGTTAATTACATAAATCATCATTTACAAAACATACAAGCAATCTCTTCAATGACTAGAAAGAAAAACAGACGATGAAGACGGCCAGATTTTTTTGAAACGAAAAAAGTACCGTAAAATTAATGTTTCGACGAACGATTCAACGCGAGTAAACAAGGCGAATCTCTTGGAAGGGAGCCGGTACCCAATTTTACGCGAGCGAAATTTTATTTTGCAACCGTTTACACGACGTTATCGGGTGTAAAATGTAAGAATTTGAAATATCCCGTACATTCGAAGGTACTCTGTCGTACGAAAAGTGTGTTATCGTTTGTTCATTTCACGAGGTCGGGTGTTTTAAAATTTAAAACGACGATTACTACATATATATATATATATATATTTGGAATACGTACTAATGGTGACGCCGTCAATACATTATGTATTCGCAAAAATCAAATTAATCGATTCGCGCAACATAAAGTGATCATCATTTTAAATTTCAAAAAAGCCGGCCTCGTGAAATGAACAAACATTAACACCTTTTTCTTGAGACAGTGTGCGCAAACACATACTTTTATAAAAGTCCACGATACTCCAGTTGAGAAAAATTATTGTAATCCAAATTCACCATTGATTTGTCAACGAATCTGAGTTTTTTTTTTTTTTTTTTTTTACATTATTTTCATTTTCGAAAAACAAAACAAAACAAAAAGCAAAACAAAACAAAGAAGTGAAATACCATCACGTCAAATAAGAAATACTATTGCCAGTACTAAAAATAATAATAACAACAAGACGAGATGCACTCGTATCGACTAGTTTTCCTACGTTAAAAAAATTAATTGAATAAATAGTTACATAAAAAGATGGATGAATGAATGAATAAATAAATAAATAAATAAATAAACAAAGAGAGAAACAAAGAAAGAAGGAAGAAAAAGAGAAAAGAAAGAGATAAAGAAAAAATAAAATTTGAAAAATGCAATAATACCGACGAAATTATTTTGATTTTACTACAAGTATAAAGGACTCAGAGGGTGGGAAAAACATAGGTACCGGTGGATACCTACGAAAATCAGCGCGTATTATTACGCGAATGAAAATAAAAGAGGAACACGTCGGACGAAGATACGATCAACGACGTCCAAGTGAATTTAGATTCGAATAATAAGGACGCGACCAATGGTAATGTGCTTTAGCCGCGTATTACATTCGTGCGCGATCTTCATTCGAACGTTTGCTGCTGAGCGCAGCAGATGAAAATTTTGAAAAGAAAATTGATACGGATGTTGGAAGGAAAAAAAATTGGTATCGCGGGAGCACGTGTCAAATGATTACGAGTAAACGTAACTTTTTTCGTAGATTTACCATAGGTTCGTGTTACAATTTCAAATTCGACGATTGGAAATGAAATACTATTATAACTTTTGATACATCCGACGAACTGAAAGTGTGGAAAGCGAGTGTAAAATTTGTTCGGATAAATATTTACGATGAAGGTCGATGGTGCTTTACCAGAGTACATAGACAGGTGCCAAATTAAGCAACGTTCATCGCTCGTCGGCTATTTTCTGTTTTACGCGTTGTATTTTTTGTTGGGAGAATTTTGGAAAAAGGAACATCCGCAGCTGTTTACACTGACTCGTAATACGACACACTCGCAAGGGCATTCGTCGTGTACGTAAAATTAAGACGAAACGAAAGGCTGAAAGTACTGCGTTACGAGCGAAAATCATTACAATACCGAACGATGTCGATAAGAAAAGAATAAAAAACACGACGGGACGAATATCATCTGCACGGCGATAGGAGTACTTCGAGCCAAGTCGGGCAGGCGGTGATTTCTTGGCGAGAGTATTTGGGACCCCAACCTTTGGCGAAGCTGATTCTAACGGAATTCGGATCTATGGGGCCGGCGACGGTGGTAGCTGTAGCCGCCCAGTACGTAGACGTCGGCGGCGGCCGTAACATTTTCGGGTAAAATATGCGGAAACAATGACCGGCCGGAACACGATACACCAAGAACGTTCTGCAACTCGGTCGGTCCAACGACGGCGAATTCACGAATACCGGCCAATCGCTTCTGTTGTACATCCAAACGCCGTCCTTCTCGAAGCTCAAAGTAATACCTGCAAAGCAAAGCAAAACAACGTAACGCAACGCCATATAAAGGGAAATTCGCTAAAAAAAAAAACATCGCCATCTGCGGCGGCTGATATTTGTCGCCACCTACCTAAACCTATTTTATTGCGATTCCTGTGCACGGATTCCGGCGGCGAAAAACTGTGATGGGCCAAGGTCTCCAGCGATAAGCCATCCGCCTGCAAATCGGTCCAGAATATATTGACTGCCGCACTCTGTACCGGATACAGACGACCAACACGTTGCGATAATTCCCAATACGCTAGTTTACACCATTCGTTTTCTTTTAATTCACCTGCGAAAAATGTGCGACGTTAATACGATAAACGAAAATTGATAGGTGAGAGGTACTAGCATCTACCTACAATAAACGAAGCTAATCTAATAATAAAAATGCGCAATTAGAGGAACGTAGTCTTTCATATGCGACAAATGTTGGCGCTAAATTCGAAATTCGATTCTAAGAAGGCTATACACAGTGTGTAGCGTACGTAGCAGTATATCGAATGGTATAATTAATTATACGATACTAGCGTAGAACGTATTCGCACCATATTCTACCAAGTAGATAGGTAGGTAGGTAGGTAGGTAGGTAGGTAGGTAGGTAGAGGTACCTATGTAGATGTAGATGTAGATGTACATTACATTATGCGAGTACGAAGTTTAGTGTACAGCACGCCGTACACACCTGGCACAGACAGGGATAAAATCAAATGGTAGCAAACAAAAACACACGTGTACGCGACGAGATACCACCTCCCCCTCCCCTCCTCTAATTCTTTCACACCCTTAAGGTTACGCTGGGCATCGCATCGCATCGTATCGTTCGGCGTCGGCTAGCATTATCGTATACCGCGCGCACTACGCGCACGACATCGCGTATAAATTGTCGACTCGCTGTCGGGCTACCCGGCGCGCGGCGTCAGTGCCATGGCGCCGGCGCCATGTATATTCAACAAGGTCGTAATGATACGATAATCCGACAAATTAGTAACTAAGTAAGAGGGTAAGCGAGCGTAATGCGTAATGAAAAGAATACTATACTATAAACACCACGCCACATTACAACGCGACGCGAAGCGACGACGATAACGGTTGAGGGGTGGGGAGGAGAGGGGCTGGGGTATGCAAAACAATTATTCACACTTGTACGATGTACGTGGACGTATTCGTCGTACAAAAGTATTATTGTAAAGGCGGCAAGTATACTGTATGTAGTGCAGTTGTGGATCAAACTGATGGCGTATGGTCACATGGGGCACGACTGAACGGTACCGGAACCGGCCATTTATCCCAAATAATTTGAACGAATGAAACGGCGATGCGGCAGTTAAAAAATTTCCCCATTTGTTCACGAACTTATCAGTACGAAAAATAGATATTCAATTATCAACAATCCGAATTCGTAATCGTATTCGTATACTAGGGGGGGGGGCTGCGCTCCTTGGCGCCCAACCCCCCTTTTTTCAGTTGCACATCTCAATACTGTTGTTTATTTATAATATTTTAACTTTTTTTTTTTTTTTACAATTATGTACATGAACATTTTATTGCGTTTTATGCTTCATATGCAAATGAAGAATCTTCATCTCCAAACGTATCTTGGTAACTAAAATTTGAATTTTTTGGTCCTCTTGGTCCAACTACGATTTGACATTTTTCCAAAAAAAAAAAAAAAAACAAATGCAAAATCCACTTTTTAGTAAATGGGTAGGTAACCAAAGTTCGAATTTCTTGGTCCAACTACATTTGATTTGCGTAATTATAAAAAAAAATTATACCCTTCAAAATGCTTTGCAATATTTATATAATTGGAATTTATTATTATTAGTTGAAAAATTCACCAACCAAATTTTAATACGTACAATTCTACATTATTTTCAATAGGTATTGGATAATTTAAACAAACACAACCTTTTTTTTTTTTTTCATTAAAATTGATGCAAAAAATCCACACTTATCAAAATATACGATCAAATTCAAAAAAAAAAAAAAAAAAAAAAAAAAAACCTCCCCAGCCAATTACATAATCATTCGCAATATTACAAACTCGCTTATACTCGTACTATTGTGCTCCAGATGCGAAATTTTCAAATCAAAAATTTCAAAGATAATCCTTTTAGAAAGCGTTTGTTCATTAACATTACAGCTATCTCGATATACGTGAGAACAATTAATCCTATAACCCTTAAGAACCACTGACAAGATTCGAATCGCGTGTAGGATGAATTTCAAGCATATCTCAACACTTATAATACTCTACGAATACTACACATACCGAACCAACTACCATCAAACAATGTGCCATTGAGATTACATAATACAGAAGACGTCGCGTCACTTCGTCACTCGTCTAATCACGTTGAACCTGTACGTTGAAAATTTTCACCTGGCATGTATTTTAATAAAAAATTAACATTCAAATTTCAAACACCTACTAATATAACGCGACGAACGACAATCGTGTTTATGAGCAAATTGGTATACGCAACTCGTAAAAAAATATATATATATACAAATAAGTAACTATTTTCAATTCAGATGCTTACGCAGACGTACATATACATTTTACGAACCAAAGGTCAAACGAACTTTCCATTTTACAAATATCGCCAGCTATGCATATACCATATCTATGTCCATTGTACATATACGTATACCTATAGCTACCTATATAGTTAAGCTACCTAAGCATTAATTTCAAACTGTTCGTATGTGATCTTTTTTTCTTCATTTTTTATTTTTTTCGTTCTTCTTCTTCGTTTATAAACGTAAGATTACATACGACGAAGGTTAGTAACAAGATTTATGCTTCTGGGTCTGGAGGAAAAAAAAATCCTTTAAAACTAATGAAAAGCTATACGTACTATAATGACATAATTTATTAAATAAGGTCGTCATTTCGACTAGTTCAAGGTAATAGCTAATTCGGCGATTTATCGTTAATTTTACTAGCATGTATGAAATTTTTATACCTAATTACCCACTCGATAGAATAAACCTAATGTAAAACGTATGTACAAGTATGTACTTACAATTAGATACGTTCAGATCTGGATATACCCAGTAGTTTAATTTGTTTTTTTTTTAATATCATTGTTTGAATGCAGCATTCACTCAGGAGCACTTCAATTAATCGTATAAATAGAAAGAATATCACGTCGGGGTTTTTTTTTTTTCGTCAAGAATCCAGTACTCAGTACTTACTCCTAACACCAAACTTGACTAAATGATAAATGCACGAATTTGCAATATCTAATTAAATTCACTATCATGATTTATTTTTTTCAAATCAAACTAATTATATGTAGGTGCTCAGGTGTATGCATTTACTAACAAATTTTTTTACAGTATTTGTAATTTAAACGTTCGATAATCTGATCGTAATAAATTACACACATTACTTGTACAATTATATAGATATAAAATCAAACTGTGACGTATTCTTATTTCACATGTTTGAATAAAAAATTCATCAGCGATCAAGTTATGAAGATAATTATTATGTTTGGTATACGCGGTTATTACTCGATCATATGAAAGTTTCAACTTAAAGGTGCATAGAAAAAGGTGTACAATGTAAATATAAAAGTTGAGCAATTTTTTCATCCTTTAATGAACTTCTCTTTTGAATTGTTCATTATCCATGGTGAATTTAAATTTCATTTGCACGACTTTCGAAAAATTTTGATCTTTACTTCTCTCTTTTCAAGTCACAAAATACACGTTTTGTGTCAGTTAAAAGTGAAATGATAGGTATTTTCAATGATTGTGACGACGATCGATCCTATACCAAATGTATAGCTTCACAAAGCAACGAATATCGATATTTTTACAAACACATTTATACTTAAAAACATGAATTCTGAGTTGAAATTAAAATTTTTTCACACTCGAAATTATTTCGAATTTAATGTTCATGCGGAAATGTGATAAGCTGATAAAAGACTAACGAAATTCGTCGCTTTGCGATACTTTTTCAGCCTGATTTTAGTGAAACATCGGAGTTAGATGAATTATTACATATTTGTGGAATTGAAAAAAAAATATCGTTAATCAGAATTTCAACCTATTAGCTCAATTTGGAGGGGAGGTACATATATGTGGATAAATTTGAAAAACATAATAGCCATCTAAAAAAAACAATTTCTTCGGCGGTGTAAAGAGTAGAGGAAGATGCATCGAGGCTGAAAAATCACCCCCTCCCCCAAATGTCGCACTTCATTAAATCCATACGCCAAATTCCAACAATTGATTTCAATTTTGAGTAGCAATATGGCTGGAACAAAATCGAAAAACGGAAAAACACGACCTGTCCTCACCACAAACCTTTTTTTCTTGACTGTAAGAGTCGAAAATGGGTTGAGAAATTGGACCCCCCCCCCCCTAACCCCAGGAAGCACATAAAAGGCATCTATTGAATCTAAATATCAAATTGCACCTTTCTAGTTCAACTTGAGAGAAAGTTACGCGGAGAACTGAGTTCTTTCAAGTTTAAGAAGGTCATTCCTAATTGACGTAAGAGGCTAATTTTTGAATACGTAACACAACTTCTAATCCTTTACAGGTATAACACAATTTCGCCTAAGTCATATCTATTAGAGCGCTTTATTCTAGCTTTTTTTCGATAGTTGGAAGAGGGTGATGGAAAAAAGTTACGAAATCACATCAAATGGGCTTGGTAAAAATTTGGGATCGCCAACTTGACTCTTGACTCCCTCCCCCTCTCGGATTTAAAATTTCAAAATATATTTGAAAAATCGAAAAAAATGTCATCATTTTGGAATTTTTAGCCTGATTTTCTATGCCATATTGTCAATGAAAACCAGGCTATAATGGTATATCAACCTATGGTTTTTGAGCAGGTTTTCTTATATTTTGAATTTGTTTCCCGCATATCTCGCCCCTAAATTGGAGTAGGAAGTTGAAATTTAGTAGCCTTTTGGTGATGTCGATTTTTTATCCTCACTGCAACCCCCCCCCCTCTTACCACTGATTAATATGTTCAAACGAACCGCCCAAGTTTGAAAAAATAGTTTTTATTATTTTTTTTTGTTTCAGGAGTTACAAAATTACGTATCCAAATGCAAAAAAAACGTTTACTTTGTTTTTTTTTTGGAATCAAAAACATCACTAAAACCTTTTTTTACTCTCGTGTGGTTCACTATATATACGTCCTAAGTAAATTTCGAAATTTTAAACCAATTTTAGGTGATCCCAGAGTCAAGTTAGAAACACCAAATTTTTAACAAGTCCATTTGATATGATTTCACAACTTTTTTTCATTACTTCCCTCCAACTTTCGAAAAAACCCTAAAATTGAAATACCCTAATTTCCATCCATATATGTCTAATTTGATGTTAATTAAATCTACTGCAGAATTTAATCGATTTATGTGGGTATCAAATCGAGTAAATGATTTCAAAATTCGATAAAAATAAATAGAAATACTAGACGTGTCTAAAAAATAGGCATAAGGATTTTCTAGGACCCCGAACTTGTGCAATATGGTCACAGAATTTTTTGTAGTGAGCAGAAGATACGAATTTTCCGTAACTGGCATAGTCGAAAATGACAATTTTTCGTCAAATTATGATTAGCTAAGGATTAGATTGGGTGGGGGGGGGAGGAGGAAATAAGGATTTTGATTTTTGAAGAAAAGTAAATACAATACGGGAATTTAGCTTTTTCAGAGATAATTTTTGGGGTTTTCAAAGAGTTTCTGAGGAAGCCGTGTTTTCGACACGAGGCGAGGGTAGGATAGGAGGTTGAAAACTGGACTCTCCTCGGAATAAGTAGGAATTGAGATGGATGTTGATTAGACAGAAGTCAATCCGATCTGCTAATAAATTATCCATCGCCTGACATACCAGCTCGTATCCAGACAACGAACCCTTTGTTTGTTTTTTGTAGCATCAGTAACTTCTAAATTTTGAGCGAGTAAAAAAATGCAAAAATACAATAATTTATTTCTGGCACTTTTCAGTCCTCTTCTCTCTCTTAATTCACTATTTTCATGTTTCCAAGTATCGTGCTATACCTGTAAGAAAAAAATGATACTTTTTACGGTAACGTGAAAGGAAGCAAACAGGCAACCCGAACCAGAATTTTATTGCTTCCAACCCTCCACAAGTTGCAAATATACTAAAATTATAATCCTTTCATTCACCTTCCTATTTCTGATATGTAATAAGAAATATGATTAACGATACAGTTCATATATCTAAAACATTCTTAATTCATACTTTTACCTACCCATTAGAAAGGTTTTACGAAACACGAATGATCTTCCAGCCTTGAAAAAAAAATGCATTATACATAGATTTATCGTAAGCGATTGCCATTATAATAAATTATTAGATTTTTTTAAAAATTTTAATAAAAATATTGAGATAAAATGTGCATTCATTATAAAGTATTACACATTACACAGGTAGCTACTCATCACCATCGCTGAAAATATAATGTACTAGTTAAAAAGTAAACTTTCATCTAATCTCGTTGAAAAATGAAAAATACTAAAATTACCAAACAAACAAAAGGCCATCGTTTTAAAAATGGAAATATATTTTAGTATAATGTACTTAAACGAATCAGGTTAATTGAAACGTTTATTTATCGAATAAGGCGACATTAATTTCAACCGGTTATTAGTTAATCGAAATAGTTTTACAACGAACGATTAACATGTTGTGTGGATCTAGCCGATGAAAATCATCATGTTTAGCTTCAATTATATAAATTATCTAGTTGACTGCATCAGCATCCAGCACCGCGAGTACCTTCAGATAACGCTAACGTTGCAACAACAGTATTTAACTATAGGAAAAATATCTCGAAGATATTATAATATACAAAACCTAAACGATATAGGTATAAGTTTCTACCATTCTTCAAAGAGAAAGTGATAGTAAATGAAGATTATTTTTCAAAAATACCTATACGAGGGGAGATTACCTTGACAGACTAGCGTCTTTCATTAGAAGAAAAATCTCTTCCTTTTTTCAAATTTTTCATTCGATAAATCTTCGAAAAGTAGATAAATAATAGAATTAATTATAAAATATTAATGCTACAGAACTCGGTCAGGTTTCCTGAAACATGCGTTCTTCGGTAAACAATATTTAATTACATGAAAATTACCTTTGCTACGTACAAGTAGAGGTACATTGGTTTTAGGTATATTTAATTGTTCTTCAAACGCTTGGTTGGCATTTAGAATAACGTACGAATACTCTCGGGTAACCATATTTGACATACTTTAGATTTATTCTTTTGCTTGAAAATTCAACAAATTTTAATCAATTAGATTATTTTTTACGTGGCCTTCATTTCGGTAATAATTATTTTAATTAGATGCTTAGATACACGTACAGGTACCATATACATAGACATACATATACGTGTATGAAAAAATTACGCAATACGTTAGCGATCACTTTCTAACTATTCGGCGAATAAGTATAACTAAGTAAGTGTAATTGTAAAAAAAAAAAAAAAAACTAATAGATTTGAAGAAAGCCGGTAGAATGTTAGGCAAATTTTAGTTAGTAATATTCGCATAATTCGAGTACGTAAATAGTAATAAAACTGAAAAAACCAGTTCTTTTTTTAAACACTTGTTAATTTAAAGGGGGAAAAAATTCATGCTTTAAAATTCCCATCGTGCATAAAAATTTGAAAAAAACAACCTGTCAGTATTTTTCATGAATGAAATACATATAAATACTCACTAGTACATTGGAAAATTCGTTAGTATCCTAAACTTATTTCATTGGAAATGAAATTGCCAAGGAGCAAAAGTACCCTTATGAAATTAAAAAAAAATATACATCTGTCAAAGACTCGGAGGTACCTATAGCTAACTATTTGAGGCTAAGTTTACAGGAAGTTAATTGTATTCTGAATTTATCGATTACATTATGGAAGTGAAAGCTCTTACACTATTGTATTTAATTGCGCGAACGATGTAAAAATAAAACCTTTCCGTTATCAAATCCAAGCATAATAATACCTATTTGAACTCTTTTTTTTCAAGTACACATATTCTTAACTTAGGATTATGCTGCTGTAAGGTATCATTCTTACAAAAGTATCAACATAATAAGTAAGCATGCTGGAAACAGTGGCGTAAAAAGGGAAACTGTAGGGTATAAAACCTTCCCATAGAACGATTTCTCTCATGTGAACGTTCATTTTTAAACAATACAAAACAAAATTCGACATTTACAATTTGGATCTTTCCCTCAAAATTTCGTAAATTTTTTACCCGCATAAATACCGATAATAGACATATCATAAAAGATGGGATCAGGCGCTTAGCCCTGGAAGAAGAGCAATAAAATCTCCAGAGACAAGACAAAAGGTTCGGTATTTTTGCTAAACCTATACATTAAGTGTTCAATTAATCATAGTGCCCCCCACCTTCCAACAATTTATAAGTTTTTGTATCATAAAAAAATAGATTGGTAACATCAGTGTACGTATTTTATACCTACATATTAAACATAGCTAACAATATATGTTTTTTAGATGTGAATAGCCCTAAAACGTTAGGGAAAAGTCTCAAAATTTAATTGGGACAATCGATAAATTTTTACCCCTATCTCAATTTGAGATAAGCAGAGGAAGGAACTAACTAAAATCGTCAAAAAATAAATCCTTGAAGGACCTTCAAGACAGGCGAATGGAATTTGACAGACAAATCTGACATCAATGCCAAATCTTGTACCAAATTCCATTTTCTTAACAGAGAGAACTGGATACAGAATGAGTTTTTTTTCCAAAGTCAAGAGGAGGAAAACGCCATCTCTTCTCCAAATTGCTCATGCAATTTTGCGATTTTTATGTATCATCATCTCTTCTCCAAATTTTGGTCACGGCTGAATTTCAACTCAAGATTATTCTCATTCAAATACGTCTTGATCTGCTGCCAACCGAAACATGCTACTCAAATTTCAGCGATTTTCTTCGATTTGAGCCAAATAAATGATTTTAGTCATCGAATAAAAAAATAATGGAAATAATAAATTTTTAACATTTCTAAAAAAATGCTTACTGATCTTAAGATCTGAAAACTGATTTTTTCGGCACTTACTGGATAGCGCTGCGCTGTACAGGCTTTTAAAACTACATAACAAATGAACAATTTCAAAATTTCGATTCAATCATCAATTTAAATAGAGGACCTTGTAGACAAAAATTTTTCCTAAACATTTCATCATATACACATTTTGCCCATCTTTGTTATTGAAGGAGCAGCATTCGTTTGAATTTTATTAGCTCTTTCAAATAATCATGAAAGGTAAATTTTTGGTATGACTAAAAACGCAGCAAAAATTGCCTACTATCAGGCGCACCATTCATCACTACGATTCGAGCAAATTTTTTGCTCCCAAAATTTTACATTGTTAGGAGGAGCTAATGAGGCAATGCAAAATTTCAAGGAAAAAAAATTGCTGAAACAGTAGTCGTGAATGGTTTCGTTGTATTTTTGGTTATGCACAAAATTTGCCTATCTTGATTATTAGAAGGGGTTAATAAAATCCAAACGAATGCTGCGCCTTCAGTAACGAAGATAGGCCAAATGTGTAGATGATAAAATTTGTAGGAAAAATTTTTATCTACAAGGTCCGCCACTCAAATTTTTGATTGGATTGAAATTTTGAAATTGCTCATTCAATATATTTTTAGATGTCATGGCGAAAAAGGGGCTTCGAGCGGTACTATTGAACTCATATCTATGCTAATGCCATTTCTTAACCCAATGGTGTCTGTGGCAGGTAAAATATTAATATTAAGGGAAGTGAGAGAAGGGAGAAGGTTGACGTAGCGATTCATTTTTATGATACGAGTAGTCTATGTGGAGTTAGGACAATTTTGAACGAGTCTGATATTTTCTACGTTCCTCTTCCCTCCCTACCAACACCAATTAGAATTTTCATCAAATTTTCAATTCCCCTTAACGCAGTCTAAATTTGCTCAAATTTGAGAATTAGATTGATTTGATCTAACAGCAGATCGAAAAACCTGAAGGTTTTCACCAAATCAGGGCAGGAGGATGGAGGGAAGTCATCGCGAAAACTGTCGGGACACAAAGAATACCGTGGGTAGAATATGCAAAAGAAAAAATACGATTTTTTTCATATCGATATATCTTAGCGCTGAGGGGTCATTTTCTGAAAATGTCACGTTTTTGGTGTAACATTTTTGATTTTTGATATGAAGTTTTTGATCAAAAACTCGAAAAATTGAAAAACAAAAAAAAATTAAATAAAAATAATAGAAAAACAAAAAACATTAAAATATTAAAAAAAATTAAAATGCGTATGTCTTGGGCTGACGGTCATTTTTTGAAAATTTGACATTTTTGATGTTTGATTTGATGTTTTTGATCATAAACTTGAAAAAGTGAAAAAGGTTAAAATAAAAATAATAAAAACATTAAAATTAAAAAAAAGTGATCGGTTTTTGTACTTTATGTTAAATTTCCAAGTTGAATAAATGTGCAAAGAAATTGGTGAGTAGATGGTGTACTTGTTTATGAGAAGTCAAGTGTAAAATAATTCATGATGGTGGTTCTTAATCTCAGATAAAAGAGTAATGAATGATTTTTGAACTTTATGTTAAAATATCTAAACCGAATAGCTGAATAAATGTGAAAATAAATTGGTGAGTTTGATATGAATATGTCTTAGCGCTGGGGGTCAATTTCTGAAAACGTTAACTTTTTGGTGTTACGTTTTTGATTTTCGATTTGAGGTTTTTGATCAAAAACTCATGATAATAGATGATATTTTACTGAGAGATAATAAAATCAAATGTCAAAATGGAGTGGAGAGAAGAATAAACGTTTTTGACTTGAAACTTTTGCTAAAAAAAACTCACGAGCAAAGAGCATTATTACATGGATACGTTACACATCCATGATTTAGAATTTTTCCCTGAAAGTGAACAACTCCTTAATTTTTCATTTTAACCTCGAGATATTATATTCCCTTCCTCGATAGCTCTTTCAAATCGATTTAGAAAATAGATACGAAGCGTAGAGACCACATAAACGTACAGAATCAGCCTTTAAATAAGGAAATCTATTATATTTCCTCAAAAAAATTCTCATGTTGAGTTCATAATCTCGTTTGCCAAACCTTGAATGGTACATAATACGTAAAATATGCAGATTAGGCTCTTAAAAAATTAGCTGCAATGTACATATTATTTTATTTATTCGTAGCATGGGGCTACAGATATGTACTATGCATAGCCTCAACAACGTACATAGTTAAAATTTGTTAAATGCACAATAAATCAAAAACCTTAATTGCCTATGGTTTCTAGATTACACACGAATAACTGTTCGTTTCAAAATATCAAAAAACTACGACTCGAATACTCGTAAAAAATCTTTTCAACTTTCCATCAAAATACCTTATACATTTGACGTAAAAAAAAAAAAAAAAAAAACAAAATACTATGAAAAATACTTTGAAAACTTCTAAACGAATGGCATGTTTTTATATATGATAGACCTGATGAGAAGCTCACCACATGACACTTTATGTACTTAGGTATTTACTGAATTTAAATTTAAAAGGTGTCATTTGTCGACATTCCAATAATACCCAAGTACCTAGTAATTTTGAATATATTTCATTGATTACGTCAAAAAAATTCGCATACTCAAATACTAAGAATACATAGAGTAATTTCATTACCAAATCTACTCATTGACCAAATTCTTCTTATAACAATACCACAGTATAGAATATAAGCTGTCAAGAACACTTAAAATCGACTGCTGGAAACAAACGGTCAAATCACTAGAACAAAACAATGGGAAATACCTAAACCCTCTCTATCTGCTCATCATCAACAAACACATACATACGTCTATGTACCTTCCAAGAATCATATATTACTTACACCTATTAGATGCACATTCAGTAAATATAGACACGCGAGAGTCGTCGTAAAAAAAAAAAAAAAAACCACAATTTATTCATCAACGTGATAATTATATCTTAGATAGGATAGGATAGGCTAGGTACATAATACGATACGGTACGAATAACGTATAAAATATTCGCATACTACACTCATCGTATCGCATCGGTCATAAATTCCACGTGTCCACTTCCCGAACCCTATTAGCACATTGTACAGAAATAATACTTTATAAATCGTACAAAGATCATCGACAAATAATACGTATAGAACAGAGAAAAGAAAAAATGTATACACAAAAAACGACGACGACAACAACAACAATAATAATAATAATAATAATAATCAAATAAGCAAAATGCTTTTCAAGGATGATAAGAGCGCGGCGGCGATGTTTTTAGGTGTACATATGGTATAATCGAAGAATAACATTACATATGAATGGTTCACGAGTACACGTACACGGTTTGTTACATAAGAAGGGCAGACTTGACCGGACCGGACCAGTTCGTCAGATCTTGTTTTGATACTCCCGAAGGTAAGTCGAGTACTCATCGGCATCGTCATTCACCGCTAATTGCACTTTCAAATAAACGAAGACGACCTTAAATAGCTGGTATTTGAACTTTCTGCCGATAAAACTCAAGTTCTTTCGATTTTTCGCTGCTCCGTTGCCGTCGTTTACTAAATTGTAACACATGCTGTGGGCCAACAAAGCCCTACCAATACCGTCATCTCTTATACATACGAGTATATACGTATACGATTGATCGAGTTTTTCGTAATTTATCATCATCATCATCATCATCGACATCCTACGTCATGGGTAAATTCGACTCTTCCACTGAGAGGAAAAAAGGCCGGAGTGGATATTATACTCTTACTCTCGATGAGATTTGTCATCGATAGACACCTATCTTCGAAATACAACAGTGGCAATAACCGCCTTGGCTCGCCTAGCCGCCTTCAATCTATCGATACAATGACATGGCTTATATTCATCGCTATACTCAGGCTACTTATTACGTGACGTATTATTTCGAAATAGGTAAATCATAATAGGAAGTGTATTCGAGCCTTCGCAGTGTAGGTGGGTTTTCAATCATTTATAATACGAATTGCAGAAGAGAAAAACCGACCAACAATTAATTTACACACCTTACGACACATGTATAGTAGGTAATAACATATATACCTAACACTGACTAAATCGATCAAATTATCTACATAATGAACTCTTTGCTTAAATAATAACTCTCTTTCTGTCGTCGCCTTCTATGTACAGATAACTTACGTACAAAAAGAGACTAGAAAATAATTTCTTTTTACAATCTATACACCACTTCGATATATTTATTCTTCTTATTACACCTTCAAATTTAGTAATTTAATTTCGTCAAAGATCATTATATTATATTTACCAACATGCGCCATATTTAAGAAAATTAAATAAAAAAAAAAAAAAAAAAAAAAACACGTTTCAATGAACTTCCAAAGTGCTTTGCAATATTTACGTAATTTGAATTTATTACTAATAATTCAAGAATGTACCAATCAAATTTCATTGCGTACAATTTTATATTTTTTTCATCGAATTTATTACGATTAATTCAAAAAAAAATCTTCATGTCACAATTTTAAACTTCTGCAACTTCCACCAAACTTGGGTTTCATCAACACGTTGAAATAATTTACCAATTTAAAAAAATTCACGGTTCAACTTCCACAATTTCCACCAAGTTTATTTAGTCGAACACAGAAATTCGATGTATGGTAGTTCTAGCTATGTACTCGAGTTAACTCTTTCAGTTATGAATAATGGATTCTAACGCGTTGAAATAATTTACCAATTAATAATTTATATCGAACATGGTTTACTCTGACACAGAGATGCGATGTATGTTCCCAAGTAACTCTTTCAACTTTTTCAGTTAGGAATAATGGATATTTGATTTAAAAATCTAAAGTCGATAATTTTTGAATGTCCATTTCCCACCCCCTAATTGACATCTTGAATTTCATTGCATATCGTAATTCCATCAAATTTACCCTTTCAATTTTTATGATATTTGAAATCAATACGGCCGTACCTTTTACTTGATTTTATTAACAGAATGTTCATGTTTTTCTGTACTATCGTTGAGGAGCCGCTATTGTTCTAAAATTTCATACGTACTCGTACTTTGGAGAATTTTGCTGCGTATGCATGTGCCGAAATTGAAGGAAATATACTTCCTTCTTATATCGATGCAGAGCAATATAATTAATTAGTACACACCATCATTTGCTTCTAATGCGTTTTCAAATGGGACAATCCTTTCTTCTGTTTTTTTTTTTTTTTTTTGATTAAAAGTCTAAAAAGGTTCTTCTCACGCGTGGGATATCGATACGGATGACGCAAATCGAATGATTTCTAGCTGTATTTTCAGTACATTGACTACGTATTAAGAGAATAATTATGATAAAACCTAGAAAAAAAAAAGCATCGAAGGTTTGGAAAAGGTTGAAAATATTCGTATCAGTTTCATTCTATGCTGTTTACCCTACTTCTATACTAAAACTGATCGCATTACAGAAGACGCGTTGCTTTAAAATATCCGCCAAAATTCTTACAACTTTCAACTCGCTCTTGTGACTTTCCTAATTATAATTTCGAACTTTTTTGGAATTTTCCTTGATTTCTGCTATCCATAGGATTCTATTGGTCCAAATTTGAACTTTCTACGTGCTGTGGTTGGCCGTATACATTTCTATCAGTCAGCCAGTAACAAGGCTGCGTATGTGTATGAAAATAAGGTATGTATTAGCGCGGCATACGAAGATGAAAATGATGATGATGATGATGATGATGGTGGGCATTGGCTAGTTGACGATGACGGCTGGCGGCGGCAAGATTTGTAAAGAAGAAGAAGAAGAAGAGGAAAAGCGGGAGCCAGCCAGCCAGCCAGCCAGGGAGCCAAAACAATCACGTAAGCGTAAGCAACGAACGCTGCTTGGCAGCACAGCGCGGCGGCGAGGTGCGGTAGCCATGATACGAAGAAAGTAAACCGACGGCCGGCGCCTGAAAAACACGCGGCGACGTCCGCGTAATTGACTTTAGAGGTCATACGTCGCGTCTTGTCACGCAACAATCCAATCCCATCATCCATCCAATCAATCAATTGGTCGGCTTGGTTCGTTGGTAGGTTGGCTGGCTGGCTGGCTGGCTGGCTGGCGTTAGGTGCACACTGCAAACGTATGTAACCGTTGGTATTCGCCATCGGATCGTCGACATCATTATCATCGCCATTGTCAACATAATTTCGCGTAATATTCGGCACCGCTCCGCGTCTCGTTTCGCTGCCCCTCGCTTCGAATTCGCCACAGCATCGTGTTAACGCGCAAACTTAATTCGTGACTGCTTCGAGAGAGGAAAAAAAAAAAAAATTGTCGGTGCAGCGCCACGTTGGCGTCAGCCTTCGTTCATAACTCCATCTCGTATACACGACGACGATTACAACGTACATGTGTATTAAAAAGTAGGCACGATACACACAAACCTTACGACGTATACGTATGCACATGTACGTACTAGTACAAGTACACATGTAGGTACAGCATACAGCATACAGCATACAGCATACAGTATACTGTATACTGTATGAAAGAGTTAAAAGAAGCGACGGACGGCGACGAGTGTGCAGACATATGCAGTTCTTTGTTGGTTGAATAGCGAACAAGCCGAGCCACGCCACCGCTCGACTCGACGACTGGCAATGGCGGACACGGATGGCGATGGCGCTTCGTTTCGATTGAATCATGCAATGCCGAATCAGATAACTCGCCAAACCGGAATTTTACATTATACATTCGTCAATAACGTCTTGCCCACCTCTCTTATGACGTCGCTTCTCGGTGCCAGTGTCGCATCGCGCTACGTTACCTGGCTGCTGGCTGCTGGCTCGGTATAGTTTTTTTTTTTTTTTTTTTCCTAATTGTTAATTCGCCGACACGGCAAGACGGCGCCGGCGTCTTGACGGCGCTTCGCTTCGCGTCACGTCACGTCGCGTCGCCGTCTTTCTTTCAAAAGTTTCACACAACATTTGTACGCACCGTATAATGTACGAATATCCAAGTTTAGCCTTACAACAAGAGGAATGAGTCAACGGAATCCCGTATTCCCTTATCTACGGTGAGCCGTCTACCACCTCGTACCGTAAACGAAATTTTGATCCGAATGCGGTCGCATCGCCATCCAGCGATCGGTGCAACTTAATTTCGGTATTTTCATGTGGTGCACGAGCCGAGCTCGGTGTTCTCCAACTGATAGAACCGAAATACGAATTTAGCCCTGCAATTTTTATCCTTCGCCGCTGCAATGTTTTTACAGCTAAATGCTTCGAATACACACACACACACACCGGCACCGATCGTAATTTTCAGCAAATCGCCCTTAACAGAAATTTTACAGGCGACTGTCAGGTGACCAACGGTAACGGAATACCGAGTCGTCGCCGGACGAACGTGAACGCCACACCTTGCATGGTAATCGCCTTGAAGAATAACGTCTTCGTTACATAGAAATCGAGTTTTACACCTTGGCAAAGCCAACACTACTGCGTTCAATTTTTCAGTCACGAAGCAACAAAATTTCTACACGTTTTTCCGTCGCAGCGGTCCGCCAGTCAATCGGAATCGCGTTAATTGCAGCAGATTTTCTTATTCTCGATTTTGGTATTAAATAGTCAACAACAACAA
>FIZR01014322.1:0-14797 GCA_900060175.1 Ferrisia virgata | reverse complement strand
TTTCAAGCCCAGTAAACTGTTCGGTGAGAAAGCTAGGCTTCCTGATTTCGTTATCACAATTCCAAAAAAAATTGTCCTCAGCAATACTAAACTGAAAAGATGGCAGTCTGGGAATCGTCGAAAAAAATACACGATTCCCGACCATTTTCATAATTTGAGAGGTGAGAAGTGATTTTCACTTTTATTTTTACTTTTTCCAGATGAATTTTTCAAAAAACTATAATTACTTTCCATACTACCCTAGTCTAGTATTGGGCCAATGTCAGATGTCCTCCTAGCAATATTTTCTGCATGTGGATTGTAGACATGACCATGTCAAACCATTCATTTTGATAGAAAAGTTCGAATTTTTAATATATGGATTACTAAATTGAAAACAAGACAATGCTGTTGTACACAACTTCATTTTCCTTTGTCACAGAATGCTATGCATCGTGGAGCATGGTATTTCTTTTTCCCTACTGGGAATTTACAAAAGTTTTTCAAAATAGTTTATCAATTTCCCACTTCATTTTCAGGGGCTAGATATGCTACCTGAAAAACTGATTTACGGTGGTGGTCAACTTGATATCCATCACTAGCATTATTTATAAGCATGTCTGATTTGTCTTGGGTACAAGGGGGTTAACTATCAAAAAGTGCATTCTCAGGTATTTTAAGAAAAAAAAAAATTAGCATAAATGTAAAAATTTTTCAAGTTTTTCAGCCTTTCCCTTTGGATATACCACTACTGGACTCATACTCCCACGAATGTAGTTATAATACAGATGTACAACGAGATACAATGCCGATAATGAACGGTACCCAAATTGGGCTTCCGAAGAGGAGGTTCGAAATTCAAAGTTTATCAAATTTCGAACACTGGTGTCAATTTACCAAGCTCCGAAATTATCTTAGACCGTAATAGTTTCGAGATAGCAAAAAGTGCATTGGAAAGTGTGCATTTCGCAAAATTTTGTAATTTTAACGTCCCATTTTTGGGCCAAATTTGAGTCCAAAGGTAAAACTCTCAGTAATCTAGAACAGCAGATTTTAGACCTCACAAATGGACGTCGATGTCCAAAATTCGGCAAATTTTGGATTTTGAGAATCTCCCCTTCAGAAGTCTGATTCGGGTTTAGTGCTCAAATAGTTATCGAAATTTAATTCTGCGACCACAAAAACCCCTGTAATGGGCTCATTCAGTTTTTGGCTCGTTGAAATTTTTTATGCCTGCCTCGCGCAGGCGAAAAATATTTATTTCAATACGAATTTCATTTTCAAGTGTCACCTTTTTTGTTTTCGCCATAGCTCCGAAGTAAAAACAGTGAAAATGTTCGTCTTTTAACGCTCTACAACGTTTGTTTGAACCAATTTTTCGAATTTTTCAGCATAACGAACTTATTCCTTGAAAAACTTGCAACTCCCTCATCCACTTCGTGAAAAGGAGGCCCTCCAACATTTTTCTTATTTTACATATGCAGTAGCTGGACTACTAGGCAAGAAAAATGCTTCGCAAATTTTTGAAAATTATTCGTTTTGATCGAAGATTTTCAAAAATGATTTTTTTCCCGAACACTCTCTAAGTCCTTCTCATCACCTGCTGCTGGAAAAAGTCAGAGAACTAAAAATGTTCTTTTTTTAATGTTCTACAACGTTTGTTTGCGCCTTTTTTTTTCCTCGTAAATGCGTTGTTTGGGAAGAATTGACAAAAAAAATCGAACTTCGCACCACGCTTGCCTTCCAAAAGAAGGTCAAAAAATGTATAGAATTTAGCGAAGTTCGGAGATATTGAAATACATACTTCATAGTATCTACCTATGTACGAAGGTTCCTTTTTCTGTAAATTTTGATCGGGTTAATACCTAAAAAGCCTGAACCATTAGCGTAGTCATCGTCTGTATCGGTTGCTTTCGCTTATATATCCTTCCTAGCGATAAGGTTTTATGAAATTTTGACTTTCCTAAATTTAGTAAGCTGCGAACTTCGTAACCAAATTCAAATAAAGTTGGATGTACTTTTACCCGGATGTTCGTAAATCACAAAAAAATGTATAAACACATCGAAGAAGTGCAGGCAATTAGAAACAGATGCGCGGGGCGGCCAAAACTTTCAGAAATTAAGTACGTCTACGTTCAACGTAAATATTGCGTAAGATTTTTTTTTAAATGTAGAAAAAAAAAATATAAAACAACAACGAAATTTAAAGAATAAAGGAAAAAAAATAACAACAATTAAAAAGACTATGGACAGATCTCGTAACTCTAATTAAGCTTATTTATTTGTAGATAAACGGGAGAGCTCTAAATTTATCGTTTAATTTTAAGGTTAGCTATTTCCTATTTGTTATAGCCTAAGTACATGAATTGTATAAAGAATAGACTACGCGTATATTTACGTGCATGTATTTCTCACGAGTAATTACGTAAACTACACTCGACGTTGGTGTAAAAATTTGCATACAGATAGTCAGATACCATCTTCGAGGAAGACGTACGTACGTACGTATATAAAAATGTTACGAGTCACGAAAAAAATTCATTTTCCTTCGTTCCCCCTTTCCCACTACACGGTTTGTAAAAATTGTGAAAATTTTTGAAAAACCTACTGCTTGGCATCAACATTGAACTCGCTTTTCGTTTCTCAGAATCTCAGATTACATGAAACGCTATTTCAAAAATTCAAATGGAGACATAACGTCGTTCTTACTCGTTGAAACTAGTTTATTAGTTTTTTTTTTTTTTTTTTTTCTTACTCGTTCATTTCTTCGTAATTATGCGGGTCGTTTGTCCGAGTAGTTGATAATAATGTTTTCAATTCTCACTATTCTAGAGTGTGAAAATTATTAAGCGTGTTTGAATTTTAATAGTAGATTTACTATATATGTGTATACCTGCTTGATGTGTGCAGTGCACAGTGCATTATGCACGTTCAGAATGCTATAAGAGTCTGCGTTATTAGTAATGTGTAGATGAAAATTATTAATCGATTTCCATGCACGTATATATGTATATAGTGTAGATAAGGTAGTAGCCTAGGTACTGAAGGTAGTGGGTAAACTAGGTATGTAGGTATACCTTAGCTAGCAAGATAATCTAATCCATTCAACGATTCGAATTCGAGAGCGTCTCTTTTTAATACCCGTATCGTCGAGCTATTGGTAATTTACCTTCTTGAATTATAATTTTTCGTTGGCATAATTAAATCTTGGCCGTACATTCTATACATACAGTATAATTGAACAAAATTTGCTAAAAGCAAATCATCGATTTTCGTTCCAGCACACTTCGATCAGCGATAACTTATAAAAAAAAAAACACGATTAAAATTGTCCTAGTTACCTATTACCTAACTACTTGTATGTACTTATAAGTTATAACTAGAAACAATACGAGCTGATCTGTGAACAGAAATTACAATCAGTTGTGTAATTTGTGATCGGCAATGGATAAACTTAAGTGTTATCATCGTGTCTTCGTCATACTCATACTCGCATAGCTACTCGGAACAATGAATGAATAATAACATATATCACAACGCTTACATGTTCATGTTCGTACATCTTGAACACGCTGCATGCGGGAAATTACATACAATCTACTAACGATAAGCAGTTGAATGACGGCTGTTTACCATTGATAAGATTTGCACGCCCGAGCCTTCTTCAGATAGGGAAATTTTACGATAAATTTCCCATTAGAATTGGTAATTGAAAAATTGTTACATGTTTCAATTGTGCGAGCAACCTTTGATTGACGTGAACTATTAGTAAAGTGCATAGAAAGTACTGCTGGTACTGATATGTACATTTTCATATTTATTTGCACCTGTACTACAGGTACATATTTTGTATGGTTGGATAGGTTACTCGTTTGAAATAATTCAATACATAATAAGATAGCCAACAAAAGAAAATTGGCCGAAGTTGAGTGAATAGCCGAGGAGAAGTAGCATTTTTGCTCACTACCTTCGGTATTTTTGCTGGAAAATGTTTAGAAGAGTGTCAATAAGCACCACATTAATCCTATAACCCCAAACTTTCGACCCTTGTGGCTGGGGGGGGGGGGGGGGGGTGGGGTGAAACGTGTCCCATCTGAGAACCAAGCCACGTAGAGATAAAGTTATTGCAAAATTAGATTCCTAATAAAATTTCCCTTCAAGTCGTATCAAACTTGGACCAATTTTACTCAAAGGAAGACTCTTGGGAGGAGGCTCAAATATCACATGATTTCCAACATTCCTAGAATTGTTGAACTAAAATGCGAATCTCTTCCACCCTGAAAAGGGAGACCGGTATTACTCTCTTTCCCCCTTCATTTTTGTTTTGTAGCTAGAAGTACAGAACGTCAGCGAAATTAATTCCTGTGAAATTCTCAGTTCAAAGGCCAGTTATACCGAGGGTAATGCCGTCAATGCCCTTATACCGCCTTCCTATTTTGAAAATAAAAAAAAATTAACCAATGCCGGTTCTCCTCCCTCTCATTTTGACAATGATGAAAAATTAACCAATGTCGATGTGTTTGATCGTGGAAAATTTCAATTTGCCTGAATATTTGTACAGAAATGCATAGATTTTTAGATAAATGCTTAAGAAATCACTGCTCGAATGAATGCTCATCCGATTCTATTTCTACCGGAGCTGCGAGCTTAAAAATCAATTGGCCAAAACTCGTCGACTGTATATTTTTATTATTAAAGTGTGAAAGGTGCATCGTCCAAATTGAAGGAGGTCCATATGAAGAAGCGGGTTATAGGAAGGGCAGAAAAATCGAGAAGTGATAATCGATGGAAAATCAAAGAAGCCGTAACATATTCAAAAATCAATCCCCTACGTTGATGAGGGTCCTAGAAATCAGTTCCATTAGGACCATTTTGCCCTTCGATCGTCTGTACAGGTCGTACCAATTCACCTAGAGGGTTGAAACGTGGTGCATAGTTGACGGTGTTGCCCAGCGTACGCCTTTTGGGGATCTCGTCTTTCCATCTCCGAACCATCCCATTACGGGTTTAAAAAAAAATTTCAATGTTTTTGATGAATTACTCTCCTTTGCAGGTCGCCTGACTGAGCTAAGGTATTATAATTTCATATGGGTACTCTCAATCGCCATTTTGTTCCCTTTAAAACGCCCGAACGTAAAACTAGTTCCACGAAGCTAAGCGATGGTTCAGCCAGGCCGGAAACGTTCGAAATCTGGCGTAACTTCGTGGGACGATTTTGTACGTTCGGGCGTTTTAAAGCGAACAATACAACGGATGAGAGTACCTGTATGAAATTATAGCACCCTAACTAAATTAGCGTCTTGAAACTTTGTGTGCCTTTGGAGGGTATGAAATTTTCATGCTAAAATGCATCCCTTATACAGCCCCGGAATGGGATTTTTTTTTTATTTTTTCCGTATTTCACGATAAATGTGGGTTGACTTGAAAACGTTACTAGAAAAATCCTCTTTTACCCACGATTTTAGCGCAACGATGACGAAAATATTACAGGTTGACTATCTATTTAAAAGTGCATCTTAATATTCTTTCTAAAGAGCCTTTCCTAATAAGGGTTAAAAACGGCCCCGACCAAAAATCAATCAAACTTGAGCCTAAACGTTACTTACGGTCTAAAAACGTCCCAAAAAAATTTTTGACCCCCTACAACCACCCTTTCGGGAATTATCGCCCCTAATGTCAAAATCTCAACACGCTATATCTTTGGAACGGAAGGGTAAGCATTTTTACAAATTTTACAGATTATCCATCTTATTGAGTACTATGAATGAGGAGTTTTTGAAAATTTTTGGTTCACATTTTCCCAATTTATTTTATGTTGAAATTTTCAAAAAAAAAAAAAAACATTTTTTTATTTTGGGGGCTCATTTCTAGGCGTTTTGTTATCATCTTTATCGGGTGGTCGTATATTGCCTCTATTTTTTGGGGGTTCCGAAATTGAGTGCAACATGCTCGAAAGAAATCAAAACTAAAAAAAAACACGTTTTTCACTACTTTTTCATAATAATATGGGTGGTATCCGAACTCAAAGTAAAATTTCTAGTCAATGCATGAATAAATTAAAAGTACATATTTCCAAAATTTCAAGTCCTGAAGTGCATTTCTCGAATTTTGGCGAATGTTTCAAATTTTAAAATTATCTTATCGTCTTGTAAATCATGAAAATTTGATATGATCGACGCAAAAAGCTGAAATTTGGTATATACCCTACTTTCGACATCGCAAATCTTTTGAAAACGGCTTCGGGACGTTTCGCATCCTTCAGGGAGATTTTAGATTTTTCATGTGCCAGTAGTACGTATGAAAATCAACATCGAAAATCTCGAATTACCCATATTGGCGACCTATTTCATAGATTAAAGCTCAATTTTCCAAAATTCGTAAATTTTGAGCTCAAAATCCATATTTTATTGCAGAAAATTTTGCTGCAAGTAATTTAAAAATACACACATAGCTCACGTATCCAGGTAAAAAGCTTGAAGTCGTCAGATATTCTATTTTCGACCAACCGAATCCATTGCACTGGCTCCAGAATAGTTTGGAATTTTGTAGCACTGAACCCCTCCCATAATTGCGAATCACTTATTGGTAACCAATTCATCGAGTATTAAGAACGTTATTGTTTGGCTGAAAATCGGAAAAAAATTAGTAGAAGTAATTATTGCTCATACCGAAATAAAAAAAAGTAACCTATTTAATGCTTATTATGCGTAGATGCAGTATCCAAACAATAAATAAATACATAATTTTCTATGGAAACACAACATAATGAAATGGCAAGAATATACTTAGGTAAGGTAATTTGCCAGTAGTTGATAGTAAGAGGACATTTTTTTTACATTTAAAATTCCGAAAAAATTATATATTATACTCTAATGTATTCCTTGTGTTGTTAAACCCCCCCCCCAGCCCACCTGAATCGCCTGCCTCTGGAAAGAATTCCAAACATTTTTTAAGGATGTTTTTAGACCATAATTAACATTTTGGTTAATAGTTTGATCGATTTTGGATCGGGGGCCGTTTTTGCCCCTTATTAGGAAAGGCTCTTCATATTCCAAGTCATCGAAGTTTATTTTCGTGGGAGGAAATGCAGGTACTTAAAAGTATACCATTTCAGTATGATCTGTACGAAACCTATACAACGAATTTAAGGACGTGAATACGGGAAACCCGGACTCCGGAAGCATCGCGACGCGATACTTCAAAGTTTGGTGTATAAAACCATATCCGAAACTATACAGTGAACTTACACGTTCCAATATTCAAACTTTTCCAATCGAATAATAATTCACATTTCATATGATGAATGATACGGTGCATTTCTGTGTAAATACTCTGGCAGGTTAAAATTTTCCATAATCAAACGTACCGAAATCGGTTAATTTTTCATCATTTTCAAAATGGATGGATGGGTAAGAAATTGACAACATTGCTCTCGGTATAGCTGACTTTTGAAACCGAGAATTTCACAGGAATTAATTTCGCCGACGTTCTGTACTCCCAGTTACAAAACAGAAATGAAGGTGGAAAGAGAGCGATACCGGTCTCCCTTTTCAGGATGGAAGAGATTCGTATTTTAGACTCGGATTGTATCATATGTGTCAGTACTACATACGACTTTGTAAGCTCATTCGCAATCATAATTCTCATATTTTTGGGTGAACTGTCAACAATTTTAGGTGTGATGAAAATCGTGTGATTTTTTGAACCCTCCCCCACCCCCCTCCAAGGGGGCCTTTTTAAGTAAATTGGTCAAGTTTGATACCACTTGAACGAAAATTTCATCAGGAATCTAATTTTACAATAATTTTATCTCTGAAATTTTGGCACACGTTTCACCTCCCTCCCCTCCAAAAAATCACACGGGTTGGCGGTTGTAAGTTTTACGAGGTGCCTATGGACGCTTTTCTGAACGTTTTCCCAGCAATAATGTCGAAGGTATCACTTTTTTCAGCTAATTCTCCTTTATGAAAATTTATGTCCAAATGAAATACTCGACATACCTAATCGAGCGATGGCTTTCAAACACGCCAAATTAAGATACTTAATTTATCTGAACCCACTCGTTCGAAGCCTATCCTGTGACGATCGTTGATCGAATCTAAACCCGTATCGTCTGGATATTGATAGTCTGTGCCAGTGTGGCTGATAAAGAGAATTCGTCGTTTACGAGTACACTTAATTGCTACAGCTTTTGCCTTGTAAGGCATACGTATTAGATATTATTTTCCAATTTATACTGAATGGAGCACCGCTACTTTGTATTACATCTGCGTGCGCTACGCTACGCTAAGGTATATACAGTCTGTACGAGTACGTACAGTATGTAAGTACTTGGTTAACCAGGCACATGGTATACATACTGATAAACGGTAAGTTAGTTGACGAGGGTCAGCTGTACGATACGCATATACGATAAGCGACTTATTGCGCCGGGTTTGTTTGTTGCATGTTCGATACAATGTACAAAACGTCTAGTACGACTACGAATGCATATGTACGCGAGTATATTGTACTCACATTGCACACAGAAGCAATAGCGCAGCTTGCAACTAACCAAGCGCAGCTGTAATAACGTGACAGAAGGTATGACAGCGGCATCCCAATGCGAGTACGTATTTGTACTTGTAGGTAAGGTACTAACCTATTAGGTACTTGGTAGGTAGCTGGGTAGGTTAGGTATTAGGTAGAAGTATGGAGTTTGCTCGCTCGGCAAACTCGCAGATGTGATGTTGTTGACCCTACCTTTACATGCTTACATTTACATGTACTCCTGCGACAAAGCATTCGTCGTTCCAAGACCCATATATGTATACACAATTACACATTAGATATAGGTACATTACCTATTCCTCCCTTTGCTTGACTCTAGTTTCGCCCTCAAAGCAAGTAATGGCAGCAAAAAATTTTTGAAACTGGTCGCTAGTGTGGTAACTGTGATATCCGGTCGAAGATATTTTCTCGTCAAGTCATCTGACGTGCTCGCTAGTGCCAGTGCTTGTATTGGCTTTTGTTTGTTTGTTGGTTTGGTTTCTTCATCTCGTTTCATGAGTAATACGTTCGTATACGTGAGGATCTCTGGTTAGTGGAGGTATCTCGTAACAAAAGCAAGCATTGAAACTCCTGTCAGCAGCTTTTCGCAATCTGTCTGATCAAAAGGTTACAAAATACAGATATGTACACTTTAGGTTATCGAATGTGCGTTGAAAAAAGCATCGCATGAAACGGTTTGACAAATTTTCCAAATACTACGCGAGTATTTTCAAGGCATCTTCGAGTAGGTATACTTGCTTGTCATTCGCACAAGGTTGAATCGCTGCTGAATGTATGTGTAGGTACAGGAGACACGCAACGATCCTACTTCCTTTTCAATTTACACGTCATCGTAAATGATTCACCCCGAAGCTCGAATGTAAAAGAAGGGCACTCGATGTCTGGCCAATGTCGGTATACGACATCGGCAAAGCTGTGAGGTATCTCTGTATCGCTGATATGTGCCTCTCTACCTTTACCTGTACTCGAATACGGGCAGCTGTCGATGACAAAAGAAAGAATCATTAGTTTTTCGTAAGAACACTTACAAGTGGTCGACAAGAAGCCAAAGTTGATTAGCAATATTGTAATTCGATCCATAGAGCCTACATCTACTCGATCGAACGCAAAATATTCCGCTACTAACCGTAGATTTTTGCATGAAAAATTAATGAGCAGAAGCGAAACAGTAATCGATTGAAATATCGTCGATTTTCCGGAACTCTGTATCTGGTGTTGAAATCCTGCAGAAAAATTGGATTCGAAAAGGATAATGTAATAATTAAGAAGCTCAATTCGTGTCAAAACGATCCGAAAAGTGACTCAGTGTAATTTTCGCCTTAACTCTTCATGGCAAGGAGTAGAGGTGGGCCTTACAGTTTTTGAATAATTGCAATTGTTTACCAAACAGCTCAGCTTTGAAGACCCAGATTTAAAGATTAGTTAAACTTGCATTCGATATTGCTGATCAAAATTTTGAAAGCTCAATTTTGAAATGAAAACTCAACTTTTTATGATGAGCATTGTAATAGCGAGTAAATAGGAAAATGAAAATAAACAAAATTTGAAATAAGTTAATTTGTGTCAGCAAATGTTACGTCAGTAGATTTGATGAGACAATCAAAATTAACAGCAATTGAAATCTCTAACAATCGTGTTTGGCAAAGTGGGTCAAAATTAACCAAATAAAAAGAAACATTTCGGACAGATTAAATCAGTCTTTAATGATCAGTCCTCGTGTCTTGAACTAGTTTTAAGCTTAAAATTAATTTGTTTTAGAAACCGTGTCGTTGAATGATATTTAATCGTGATTTTATGTACCTTTTTTATTCATATAGCTCGAATTTCGATACATTATACCTTCTCATTATTGTGATCTAATTTTCTGTGCGATAATTATTAATCGAGAGTCGTAAAGATATTTCAAAGCCCAAAGGCCCCACAACAAGCATAAAAGCTGAAATCTAGCATTAAAAAATCTGAAAAAATTGCCTCGCATAGAACTTTTTATGCAATTTTTAAAATGGCATCTCAGCACCCCTAGGGGGCACAGGGGTTCTAAATTTTGGTCAAAACTTAAAATATGGTAAAAGTGAAGCGACATATGGATTTCTACTAACTAGAGGACGCCGAGTTTGATTATCAACTTATTTTTTTGATCCGAGTCCTCAGTCAAACGTCTCCGCCATCCTTCTCAATATGGTAAAAATTCAAAAAAATTGAAAAAACGGATTGGCATATCGATTTCAACTAATTTAAGGTTGCTGAGCGTGAATCTTCACTTATTTTTCGGGTCCCTCCCCTCATTGCGCCCCCTCCACATCTGAATGAAAATATACTGGAGAATGGTTGAAATGGCGTGTAGCATATCGATTCATACCAATTCGTCGCTGCAGCGTTTGAATATCAATTTATCTTCTCAATTCAACTAGTCTGTACCAAAATTTTTCAAATTTTTGGTAATTTGTAAGTAAATTTAGAGCACAAGGGAGTCGGATCAAGAAAGTAAGATGATATTCAACGCAACAATCGATATGCTCAATGTTATTTTAATCATTTTCCAGTATTTATTTATTTTTCAGGTGGCTGGGGGGAGCATTCGGGGGAAGGACCCAAGAAGTAAGTGAATATTTACGCTCAGCACCCTCAAATCAGTTAAAATCGGTATACGAATTCATCTTTTTAATTTTTTTGAATTTTCACCGTATTAAGAAGGATGGTGGAGACGTTTGGAGGAGTCAGATCAAAAAAATAAGTTGATAATCGAACTCAGCGTTCTCCAGTTAGTAGAAATCCACATGTCATTTCACTTGTAGCATCTTCCAAGTTTTGACCAAATTTGAAAACCCCTGTGCCGTTCAGGAGTGTTGAGATTCCATTTTGGAAATTGATTAGTCGAAACTAGCATGAAAAGTTCGACACATGGCAATTTTTTCAGATTTCTCAATGCTAGATTTCAGTCTTTATACTCTACATAAAAAATTGAGGTATTATCTCAAAAACTGAAATTTAAGCTTTCAAAATTTTTAGCAGCAATTTTGAATTTGCATTGAATTACCAACAAAACTGCACGAACAGATTTATCCAAAGTCTAACTAATCTTGAATATGAGCTTCCAAAGTTGAGCTGTTAGACAAAAAATCGCGATTATTTAAAAATTGTAAGGGCCACACCCCCCCTCCCCTCCTTTTCACCGTGAAGAGTTCAGGTGAAAATTACAGCGATTTTTTTTTTTTTTTACTATGCCACCAAGAGGTATTCACAAAAGAAGTTTGAGTAAAATCGAAAGACCTGAGTTCCTATTTGGTTCGTTTTAGCAGGGAATGTGCTAAAAAAAAATCTAAAACAAAATGCGAAAGGAAATTTCGAAAAAAATTAACATTTTCATATTTGAAAGTTGTTTTATTCATTTTTTACAAAGTAGGTTGCAACGAGTTCTTTGCGCTATCATTTTCACATTATATTCGGACGACGAAGAACATGAACGAACGGTCGTAAAACACGTGCTACGAGCATAATCGAATAACTTAGGTACCTATTTAAGTGCAACATGATTGAAGAAAATTGAAATGAAATTTAGCAATTTATTTGTACTGGACGATTTAACCAGTTATGTTACTTACGAAGTCTGTGAATTAGCCTTTTGGCTGCATTAATTACAATATCCAATTTCAAATTGCGCAATTGATAAATATTTTATTGGTATTTAATTCGAACTTTCTGATGTTTGTAGCGATAGGAATTTATTTCGAAGTAATTAGCATCCTGGTTGTGGTTACTCGTTCGTAGGTGTTCTGTAGTGTAGTAGTTTTGCATATAAATAACCTTTCCCTGATTTCATAGATTTTCAAAGTCTAACATCATGTGCTAGGTAGCAGGTGACTAGGTAATAGGTATCCTTCTTTCTTCTCTCCAACTCCCAAGTATCGTAATCGCATGATCTTCAAACAATTCGTAGAATTTTCACGAAAGATTGCAATTTCTAGATAAGATGAAAATTTTTAGGCGGTGAAATAAAGAGAAGTACGGAATGATTTTTTTCCGCCGTGTTTTAATTTAACATTTATTGTGACGTAAGACGGAGAAATGAAAGCTGTACCAACGGAGAGGCTGAGGCAAGGAAAAAAAAGTTGGTTCAAACGATTGGAGTTCAAAAAAAAAGCATCATTTCGCAAATTTCAAAATCACAGTAGATATCTACAGGTTCCTTACCTACCTACCTACCTACCTGCTATCAATTATCTGATGATTACTTTGAAATTCTTATTAAAGAGGAAATTGAAATTCTTTCGATTAATAAGTAAAGGTTTAATAATTTATCCGATAAATTATCACTTTATCAGAAAAAAATTTCAGCTCGTATATTGGAAGAAGGGAGGTAAAAGAAATATGAATAGCTACAAAAGTACCTAACGCAATAAATGCAACTACGATAGGTATCGATTTCTAATACTGCAGGTACCTTTGAATTAACTTATAACTCCTTTGAAGTACCTATCTATGTATACTTACCGTGCTCTTGTCTCGAAAAGAGAAGAGATTGTACAACTGGTTGTCGTCGTCTTGGACGAGTAAAAGTGTTAAAGTAACAGCAGACATGCAAAGCCCGATAAGCCAGCTAACACGATGACGATGACTATGACTATGACGATGACGATGACGACGCTTTAATGCAACAATGCAATACCTTGCTGCGGATCATTAAAAGAAAAATCCTTTTGTGACTGAATTTTTTTTTTTTTTTTTCATTTGTTTCATTGTACGCTTTATTATTTACGACGAAGGTCGTTCTCTTCAAAATCAAGCCGCCTATCGCATCAACCGGAGACACGAGGAAGTGGTGAACGATTCTTCCACTCGATGCTACGCGTTAACGTTGCCCTTTTTTTTTTTTTGTACGTAAACGTACATGTAGCATTTTATATAAGTACCTGCATTTTTCTATCACATATCTGCCAATTTATTGTTCCGTTTGCGCGAGTAAATGAGTAAAAAATGAGCCGATGAGCCGATACATGTGGGAAAATGTGCGAGTCGAATTGATGGATGGTTGAATTTTCAGCGTTTTGAATTTTCTTCGGCCAATAATTATCGGCGGATCGATTCTACTCATCGCTAAATGAATAAGTGTACCAGCGGATCGAGATCGTATAAATTAGGGGCAACAGACGCATCTATTTTCTATTTATACAATAATATTGGCTTCGAAAGTCGTGACTGGAGCAGCGGTTCTGTTTGAAAATACGTAACTAAATACCGGATTCGATGTACACAGAAGCTGTGGCGGTTTTGCTCGTCGCGTCGTTGATTAATTACGTACCTGTCCAGCTTTGCCATTTAAGTACCCGCGGTACCGTACACTTGTTCTCGGTACAGTAGAAGAGTCGCGTAAAATGCGTCCATTGTTTCTTAAATACAATATGATACAGGTATGCCCAGCCATTACCTACCTCTTACCTAGCTACACTGTCTACCTGTACCTATTTTTGAAGACACTGTATGGTATATTGTCTCGACTGTTAAATTCGATTGTTCTTGGCGTGGTCGTTGTTGTATGGCGGACACACCGATCTATAAATTGGCGTGAAATTAAATAAGCAAATATTACGTCGTCGTCGTTGTCTAGCTTTCTTTCAGCCAACGACGCGACGGTTTGTGCAAAATTCGCGTACCTAATCGTGGTAATCAAAGGCTGTCGTGATCTGGTACGAGTACCGTCAACTTTTACCAACAGTCCAACGCCTATCATGTTTACGAGTACGACAAAGATGTAATCGTTTTACAGTTGTACATTATAACGCGAATAAATTGTCGTAGCTATTGTTTGGTTTAATTTTCAATTTAGTTTATCAACCTAAACCAATGTCTAGTTTCTTTTTATCGAACTAAATAACGTGAACTCGTTACCAATGGTTGGTATTTGACGAACGACCACATTACAAAACACGCCAATTAGGGCCTCTTTGACAATTCGATTTTGATAGTATTAATCGAGTAACGACACAGAGTCAGTGCCGCTCACATAGGCTAACAAAGACTCGCATATATGTAGTATGTACCATGTATTGTACATATATCTGCCCAATCTATGTATCTACTATTGCTCTTAATTAGCTGCGTCATTTGTCAGGTAGAGTAAAGCTATTCCTAACGTCTCACAGTGGTCCTGGAGATTATCAAAACCGCTTGTAATTCAATAAGTAATTCAATTTTTGTAATTCTGGCATCATATTGAGCATATATATGTTTTTTGAGTCGTAGAGTTCGAATTTGATGCTATTTTTAAATT
>FIZR01014318.1:0-13880 GCA_900060175.1 Ferrisia virgata | reverse complement strand
TTTTTCATATAGTAGACACCAAGATATGAAATTTTCTTTATAACAATAAAAAAAATATAAATCTGAAAGGCGGAGGACGTTCCTATTAAAATTTAGTGCTCATACGTGGAGAGAATTTTTTTGAGGTGTCTACCAACCAGTTTTTCAGGGTACCAAGTGAAAAAAAAAAACCAATCGTTTTTTTTGACCCACCCTAATATACTTAGCACACAAATTATATGCAAGTAACATTTGTGTAATTTTTTCCAAGTTGGTAATAACCAACAAGTAACTATTCCAAATCGGAAGTGTAAACAATGTTGATAATTACTTGAATGCAAAAAGACAAGCTAGATCAAAGTTCGCGTTGGGTAAAATATTAATACAAATGTCATGTGTGAAAAATTGAGAAAATTACTTAAATATCACCTAATAACGTTGAAAACAAAATGAGAAATAATCAAAAATGGTAAAAAATCATTGAAAATTGAATAATAATTTGGCAAAAAAGGGATAAAAAATGCAAAAAGCTGATCAAAAATCATGGGGAAATGTTTAAAAACACGTTAAAAACTGACCTATCGAAAATTGGAAAAAATTGCAGAAATACAGAAAGTTAAGGGTAGGGGTTGTGATGTAATAGAAGAGAATCTATTTCTAAATAGAGAAAAATGTGAAAAAAAATTTATAAAAAGAGTTTCTAAAAACTAAAGAATTCCAATTAATTTACGCATGTCAGTGAAAAATAAGCAACTTGTTATTTTGGTCCAAAAAATGCATACAGGTTATGAAAAGAAAAAATACGACCCAGGCATGCACTTCTTAGGAGCTGTGAATGGGTGAAATGAGGCTGAAAAGTCAAGACCCCCAAAAGGCATATCTAGGGCCCCTACTAAATGTACATATCTAATTTCAACTTCCCAGCTCAATTTGGAGGGGAGTTATGCGAGGAACAAACTCAAAAAATAAGAAAAAACGATCAAAAAACCACATATTAGGGACTATGCAGGGGTGAAATGGTGACTGAAATGTCGAGACCCCAAAAGGCACATATAGGGCTCCTACTAAATATACATACCTAATTTCAGGTTCCTAGTTCAATTTGGAGAGAAGTTATGTGAGGAACGGGTGTGAGGGGGTGTAATGGAGCTAAAAAGTTGGAACCCCCAAAAAGGTACATTTAAAGTCTCAACTGAATGTACACAAAATATCAACTTCCTAGCTCAAATTGGTGGGGAGGCAGGGGAGAACTACCCTTTTTCAGGGTCAAAAAGGGGGAAACTCCCCTATCTCCCCGCCTAATTGACTTTGGTGGTTAAAGACAACATCTACTTTCGTCAATGTAAGTCTATAATCAACTTTTGTAAAATTTCAACTTCAAAAGTCCAACAAAATACGCTCATACAGCATTCCAACTTGAACGAGACATAATTATAATATGTGCTAAGGAAAATGAAATTTCCAACAGACTCGAATTATTTGAAAATTTCAAGGTAAGCGAACTCCTTCATTACGCAAAGAAAATAATTAAATTACATTATTTACCTACTTTTCTGAAGAAAAAAAAACTACAGAGGGAATTGAAAAAAATAATTATTCGAGACCATGGAAAAATTATTAGTCTGAACTACAGTTTCATATACAACATAACATAGAAGTGAGAACATCGATTACGAAGCAACAATGAATATTTCTATTAAACTGGCAATACTGCGAAAATTCATACAAGCAGGGCTTTTCCTAACCTGCTTCCCGATAAAAATAGACCGAAGAATCAAATATTCGTACTACATATTTGTAATTTTAAGTAACTGTTTCCTCATCGTTGGAAGTTTAGTCACCATGATCAACAATTCGATAACTCTATATAAAGTGGAAACCGGTATTAGGATGATTTTTAGCATGGGTATTTTTCTAATTTTTCTATACTTTCAAATCAATCAGCATGGAGTAGCGAGAGTGTTCTCCAAGTACGACGAAAATTCGCCAAATTACATGGGTTACGAAGAAGTGAAAATAACTGCGGAAATATTTTACAACGATATTAGTCGACAGTTGTTATGTTTCATCGCCGCATTCGTAGTATGCCCAATAATGGCAGAAATATTTTTTAAAAATTCACACGATACACAGTTGTACGAATTTATACATCTGTATTCGTGCGGTATATCTGCACATGAATTACCTACTGCAGCGATGAAATTTTGCGCCCACAAGGAAAGTTACACTTATTTTATACTGAATGACATCGTAGAAGGTATTTTATTCTTATACCAATCTTTGATCGCACAAGTCTCGCATTTGTTGATAGTAGCAGTGCTTACGGGAGCTGAATCTAAATTAAAAGTGTATAATGATCGTACGTTGAAATGCATTAACATTATTGAGAAGATGGATACATCGAATACTGAAGATTTGCAACAGCTCGTTACCATCATTGATCGGCAAAGCAAAATTTTCAAGTAGGTACATATCTATTTGATAAGAAAATTGTACGATGTCCTAAAAAAATATCTTACAACGATTCAAATGAGCTGATAAAAAATTCTTTAAAATTAAGTCATCGGATTTTAGAATTATTTTTTAGCAAAAATTTCTTAGTGGAACTTTTTGAACATTCAAAAAAAGTTATTTTGAGCTAGTGCGATTAGTAACAGCACTTTGAAAATTAAGTCACAAACTGGCATATACAAGATGCTCCGCTTTAAGCTTTATATCCTTGTACAAGATACAAATCAACTTATATGACATACATATAGAACAGTTTGCCTAACCAAAAAATTGAAGGCCATGTTTAAAAAAAAAACCTGCGTCCAATTTTAGAAATTCATAGCACAAAAATTAATGATGGTAGAAACCTGCAATACTCAAAGCGATCAGCAGTTAAATGGTAGATAACCAATCAAAACTGAGAATAATTAAGAGTTAGCTATTTAAACATCAGTTTTCGCTTTAACTGACAATTTATAAACCGGACCTAACAGTTGTGCATCGTACAAAAATTAGAAATAGGCGTGAATTAGCTTTCAAGATACAATCTGCGAAACTTTCATGCATTCTCATTTCAAAAATTTCGTACTTTGGTGTCTTGACTGTTTTATACAGGCAACCCATTCTACATGTATGGCTTATGGGTTGATCAGTCTCTAGTATAAGGGTGGAGAATTAATGTAGAATACACTGTACCTAAATAAAATTTTCACACTTCTTATTTTCAACAGACATAATCAAGAAGTAATAACAATGGCAGATATGCCTCTCACTTTGCATACAATTTTCATCTTCTTTTTGGTTATATTTTACATACTCGCCATCGCCATTCAGGTAAAACTATAACAGAATATCCATAACCGTTAGTCTTATCAGCCTGATTTTATATGTGATATTGTCAATGAAAACAAGGATATTACAGTCTATCAACCAACGGTGGATGAAGGGGGTGGGGGAATATCAACAAAATCCGTTTTGGGGAAGTAAAAGACTATCAAGAAGATTTTTAGCCATGCCACATATTTATTTACTTTTATTTTATTTTTCCCCCAAACCTTAAAGCTATTTACTCCGCTCAATATTGAGCAAAACCGCTCCAATTCGGTCAATCGGCTCAGTTTGGCGGCGAATTAGATATATATGAGTGGGGATGAATTTGGGTCAAAATTCAGTTGTGCCACAGTTTGAAGGAGGGCGTGCTGGCAAAAATTGCCCCGTTTCAAGCCAATTGATAGAGAATCAAAAATTGTAAAACATATTCAAAAATCAACCTCCTAAGTCAATTAGGAGGAGATCTATAAGGGTTTTCCCTTTTTTTGGTTGCTTGAAAAAGGGGGTTTTCTCCCCTATCTCCTCACCAAATTGAGCTAAGAAGTTGAAATTTTGTATGTACATTTAGTTGGGATCATTGATGTGCCTTCTGAAAGCTCCGACTTCTCAGCTTCATTGCGCTCCCTCAGAGCCCCAAAAAAGTAGGGTTTTGATCGGTTTTTCTCATTTTTTGAGTTCTTCCCTCACACAATTCCCTTCGAAATTACGCTAGGAATTTGAAATTAGATATGTACATTTGGTAGGAGTCCTAGATGTGGCTTTTGCAGATTTTAACTTTTTAGCCCCATCGAACCCTTCCTATCCGTAATACTTTTTTTCAATTCCCATGATTGTAATGTCACGAAGATCAGGCTAAAAATGCATCGCAAAGGATGTTTTTTTTTTCATGTATAAAAACAGAATTTTTTCCTCAGAGATTCACATGCATGTACTTTAATGTGAGATTCTTTGGAGCTGCTGTATACATGTTTTACATGCATTACACATTTTACAGAGATATTTCTGTTGTCGGATACGCGGTGAGTAATTGTTTATTTTGATACAAACGGAATGTGGTGAGGGCGGGGTTCTATCAATAGATATTATTAGCAAACTTGATAAACTCTAGAAGTAGGATTTCAAAGCAAAAATAATTGGATTGTAAGTCGAGACATAAATAACACTGAAATTAATATAACGACTTTGCCACCATTCCAGCATGAACGTTTCTGCGATGCTTTGATCGAATTTCCTTGGTACGAAAGGAGTTTAAAATTTCAAAAATGCTACCTCACAGTACTGCAACTCTATCAAAAAAATAATCCTTACACCATTTACGGTCTGTACGAAGTGAATATGAAACTATTTGCTGCTAATGCAAATCGTCTGTATTCTTTGATAAATATTCTGTTGGTACAATATACATAAACTTTGACGGTATCATCTACCTCTTACATACATATTAATAAAATATAATATTATCAACTACTGAAGAGTTTTTCTTTTTCTAAATAATGACGTGATTCAGTTCTCTTTATTTATCTAGAACTACAACGTTTGAGTGGAGGCACTGAGGATTTTGCCTGTTCAAACCAAGATAAAATTTTATTTTTCACACTTCAAAATTTGCTTCATGTAATTTTGCAGTTTGAGGTTTGAAAAAAATTCAAACTTAATACCTTCCCTCCAGAAATTTTGCTAATGACTTGCCCAGAGCTGGATTTAGATGCTTTGCGCTTATTGGCGCAAAAAAATTTATTTGAACAGAATTTTAGAACAAGATTAAAGCCTCCCCTAATTTGATCAAAACAGTAAATTTTCGAACATTTTTTCATATTGAGCACTTCATTGTTTCAAATCTGTATCAAGCTGGTTCAAAGCACTTTATGTGCAAATAATTATTAAGTAATTATAGAAAAAAATCTGGCGTTTTTTGGCCCTCCTTGGTAATGAAAATTTCAAAAGAGTTACCGATTCGCGAATTACATTCGAAAATAAAATTGACATGAGTGCTCACACTGCTTACCTGAAACAAATAAAAAAAAATTATCGATTAGATCAACCTGAAATCTGAATACTTTAAATACGTAAATTTTTTTACATCAATCTACATACTTAAATGCAAAATAATCAGAACTCATTAATTTTCACAAATACGTAATAACCATGCACCCCCCAGCCTATTTTATAATTGAATAGATTACGTAAACGCAAGACGCACTGAGAATGCTCTAGCTAAATTTGTAGGCTGGATATGGATGGAATTGACTTGAAAAATTAAGAAAATTGATCAAAAAACTACTTTTGGGAGGAGGGCTGCGAGGGACTGCAATAAGACTGATAAGTCGGAATTACTAAAGGATACACCTAGGATGCTTCAATAAATCTTTAGGGCAAGAGTGGTATATATTACCAGTAAAATAATGTTTATGGAAATTAGCCGGGGCTAAAAACCACTATCCGCCAAGATAATAGAAAACCTTGGTCGATTTCATATTTTTGTAAGCTGAGATTCGAGAAACAATTTTCTTCGACATTTTAAAACTTCATTTGATGGCTTCCATGGTAAAGGAAAGCTGGCGGATTGTGAGAGAAGAGATGATTACAGAACGTCTAAAACGCGAATGGAGCCTCTAGTAAAACTGCATATCAAATTCCCCCCCCCCATCGCAATTGGAAGGGAAGATACGTGGAACAGCATTTTTTTCAAGGTCAAAAAAGGGAAAAAGCGACAATATCTTCCCTCTTACCTGACCTACGAAGCTGACTTCCCCTCACATTGGGGCGTACCTGAATTTTTACCCAAAGCAATCCCCACTCATAAATATCAAATCTGCACTTAATCTAAGCCTGATGTTCAAATTGAAAGAATGGTTTTTGGTTTTGTGAAAAAAAAAATAGATATTTACTTTTAATTTTTTAGCCCGATTTTAAAACAAGCTATTACTGTTCATCGCCCAACGGCGTATTAGGTTGGGAATATCAGCAAAATCCGTTTTGGGGTCCTAGAAGATCATTAGGACAATTTTTAACCATGTCAGATGTTTATTTTTATTTTATTTATTTATTTTTTTTTTTATTTTTTTCACTTTAATTTGATCAATTGGCTGATTTGGTGGCCGATTAGATATATCTGAGTGAGGATGACCTTGGGTCAAAATTCAGTTTTGCCCCATTTTGGGGGAGGGGGTGCTGAGAGGCCAAAAATGCAAAAATTGGCCTTTTTTAGAACAATTGAAAGAGAACCAAAAATTGTATAACATATCCAAAAATCAAAATCCTAAGTTAACTGGAAGGGGAGATGTGGGGGTTTTCCTTCTTTTTGACCCTAAAAAAGGGCTGTTGCTGCAAAGTCGACCCACAAAATTGAGCTAGGAACTTGAAATTAGGTATGTTCATTCAGTAGAGACCCTAGATGTGCTTTTGGCGAGGTCTCGATTCTTCCGACCCATTTCACCCCTTCACAGCTCCTAATATGTGTTTTTTTGGTCTTTTTTTCTTATTGCATAACTCTCCTCCAAATAGGGCTAGGAAGTTGAAATCAAGTATGTTCCGCCTATAAGAACCCCTGATGTCTCACCCCATTGAACCCTCCCTGCTTGCAATGCTGATTAGGAAAAAAGCATCGATTCGCGATACGTTTTTTCAATTCTCATTATTGTGATATGTCACGAAAATTAGGCTGAAAAAGCATCGCATGCGATGCATTTTTTTTCCTCCTTGAGGACTAAAATTGTTCACTCAGTTCTATACTGACCCAAATCGCCCAAATTCAGTCAATAGTCTCAGATTGAGGGTGAATTGCATATAATTGGTGGGAATAACGTTGGTTAAAATTCACTTATGTTAAAACTTGAAGGGAGGGGGTGCTAAGGGACAAAAATCACAAAAATTGATCCTTTTGAGGCAATCGACAGTGAATGTGAATTTGCGTAACACATCTAAAGATCAGCCTACCATGCTCCTCTCCTACCACCCTCAAAAAGGTGTCTTTCGTTTGAGCTATGTTTGTGTTGAATTGAGTCGCATGTCCTGTGATTTGGGTTGCTCTCTTTCCCAAGATATTGAGGATTACTTTAAAAGAGACTCATAGCCGGAGGTGAGAAGGGAATTTTTTTGGAGGAGGGGCTTCAACACCTTTGGCTTACCACTAAAAAATAAAAATTAATATGCGGGTATTTTTGTTGATATTCTTGCTTTTAGCTCTTCTGTTCATATGCATATGAAAAAGAAAATTTACTGCAGAAAAATTTTGAAAAATATAATTTTGATTTTACATCTGCAAAGTGTTCATTTTTCAACTTTTACGAGGGCATTGGGGGAGCTAATTCAGCATGGCGTGGGGGGAGGGAGGTTTGAACCATCCCTTATCTGCACTTATGATGAGATGGGACTGAGACTGTGGACATGCGAGCTCCTCCGCCACGTAAACGAGGCCAAAATTGATGATAATCTATTGAAATTGATGCCAATCGTTTGTGCTAGGTTTATTCTGCATTGTGCCGTAAACCTCGTCTTTTAGTTGCCCCTTTCCCCAGCGTTATGGATTCACTTTTTTAGACTAAGTGTACAAAGGTATCACATACGCGACTATGATGATTCATTCACATTAAATTAGAATGAAATTCAACTTACATCACACTTTTTCCAAACATTACCCCTCTGTAAGGCCTATCCTGACTTTTTTAAATTTCCGCACCCCCTTTCCTATCACATTTAAAAAAAAAAAATTTCAAACAAAAATTGTAGATTACTTAACAAAACTTTGGCCCGACTCATTCTTCAGCAGTAATTACAATAACAGAATAACAGCCAAATTACCTACATTTACCTCATTTAATGAACGATAGGGTCTAATTTTACCCTAAAATACACGCATATGGTAACATCTTTAAATAATTACCAAAGTATACTAAATTATAATCTCGCAGTTTACATGATTTTGTAAGACTTCACCTTCAACTAAAAAATAAAGGTCATCGCGATAATATGTCTCAATTTTCAGCCACTTCCCATCAAATTATACCTTACTACAAAAATCGTAACTTAAAGAAATTATTTTCTGAAGAATATTTCAAAATCATGCCTTTCACACAACCGTACCACATGTCGAATATTAATAACAATGAAGATTTCAAAGAAACGAGTCGTATTCTTCCGAAAATTTATTTACTACGCATGCTTCATTATTGGCATACCCGTCAAAACCGATAGCAGAAAAAAATTTGCGTATTACTCGATCTCTTTATTATGCAACTGTTTTCTCATGTTAGGAAGTATCGTTACCATCATCAACATGACGAACAATTTGTACAAAGTGGAGGCTGGCATAAGGTTACTCCTTAGCATTAGCGTACCTGCAATTCATTTATACTGTCACATTCGTGGACCTAGCTTAGCACTACTTTTATCGGAGTACGATGAAAATTCGCCCAATTCCATACGTGACGAGGAAATAACCGTGGCTTCGAATATTTTTCTCAAAAGTTTCACCCATCAGTGGTCATCTTTTATCGGCACAATTGCAGTCGGCTCATTCGTAGCGCAATTATTATGGAAAAATCTCCGATACATAGAATCGTACGAATTTATGTATTTTTATTCTTGCGGAGCAACGAACAATGTACCCAAGATGAAGCTCTGCTTCGAAAGACACACTTTAGGATATTTTATATTGAATAGCATTTGCGACATTATTTTCATGGTATACCAAACGAGCATCACGCAAACTGGACATTTGTTATTAATAGCCGTATTCAAAGGAGCTGAAGCGAAACTGAAACTTTACGACGAGCTTTTGTTGAAAAGTATTGAAAAAGTTAAAAAAATGCATAAACACGATCGCGAAGATTTACTACATTTAGAGGAAATTGTCAAATGTCAGCAATATATTTTCAAGTACATCATTTCCATAAGAATTTAATTCGAAGTCGATTAGTTTTATTGTTTCCCTTTCTGTACACGTTATTAACTTTCTTTCAGACGTATTCGAGCTCTACAAAAAATGATCGTAGTGCCTACCATAATACATACCATCTACTTCTACATTACGTATTTATATTGCACGTTGGCGGTAGCAAATCATGTAAGTTACGTCAAATTTTACAATTCTTGCGTTCATATATTTTAGTTCAAAAACTGTATTAAAATTAAAACATTCTTTCGTCAGAAACTCAAATCAATGTACCTGAATGTAAGATTTATTCTCGCAGCAGCGCATTTACTTTACTTGCATTATACATTTTGCAAGAGCTTATACATCGTTGGGTACGCGGTAAGTGAATATAAAATTTTCAATTTTTTTTTTCAAACAAGCATTAGGAACTAGCTCACTTGCTTGATTTTTCAGCACAATTTTCATCAAATATTGGGCTCAGGAGAATTGTTACATTTCTAATAAGTCATAGAAAAGAGGCTAATTTTAGGGTGAATATAGTCGATATACTAAAAAAAAAAAAAAAAGTATCGTGCCTGATTTTCGTGAGATATTACAAACATGACATTCGAATTCAATCTAAGCAAGGTTCAATGGGGGTAAAAATTGAAAACACTCAAAAGGCACATCTAGGGTCCTTACTGACTGTACATAGCAAATTTCAACGTCTTACCCCACTTTGGAGGTGAGTTAGGCAAGAAACAAACATTCGAAATTAAAAAAAAAACAACCAAAAAACCACATATTTAGGGCTGTGAAGGGTTGCAATGGAGCTGAAAAGTCGAAACTCCAACGAAGCACTTTTAGGGTCTGTACTGAATGTAGATAAGACATTTCAGCTTCCTAGATCATTTTAGTGGGGAAATAGGAAAGGAACAGCCTTTTTTCGAGGTGAAAAGGAGGGGTAAACCCCCATATCACCCCTCCTAATTGACCTAGGAGATTGATTTTCAGATATGTTATACAACTTTAGATTTTCTATCGATTGACTCAAAAAAGAACAATTTTTATATTTTTGGCCCCTCAGCACCTCCTCCCCCAAAATGAGGCAAAACTGAATTTTGACCCAAAGTCATCCCCACTCATACATATCTAATCCGCTACCAAACTGAGCCAGTTAACTGAATTGGAGCAATTTTGGTCAGTATCCAGCAGAGTAAATGATTTTAATGTTCGAGGAAAAAAATAAATATCTTTCAAGGCCAAAAATTGTCTTAATGACCTTTTAGGACCCCAAAACGAGGTTGATTCTCAGATACGTTATATAACTTTGGATTTTCTATCGATTGACTCAAAAAAGAATAATTTTCATGTTTTTGGCCCTTCAGCACCTCGTCCCCCAAAATGGGGCAAAACTGAATTTTGACCCAACCTCATCCCCACTCCTAATCCACTGTCAAACTAAACCAATTAATTTTGGTCAGTATCGAGCAGAGTGAACAATTTTAATGTTCGGAGGAAAAAAAGTAAATATCTGACATGGCCAAAAATTATCTTAATCACTTTCTAGGACCCCAAAACGAATTTTGTTGGTATTCCCCCCTCCCTCCTTCCCAACCACCGTTGGTCGATAAACCGTAATAGCCGAGTGGTCACTGACAATATGACATAGAAAATCAGGCTAAAAAGCACATTTAAGACCCCTACTTAATCTATATGCAAATTTCAACGCCCTTGCTCCATTTAGTGATGAGATAGACACGGTAAAAGCTAGAAAAATGGTAATTTCCGCTCCTAACTTGACCAAAATACTAAATTTTTGGGGGATTATAAAGAATTGCAGTTGGACTGAAAAGTCGAAACCCTTGAGAAAAAAAAACTCGTCCAAAAAGCACCTAATGAACTTAGATGTTCAATTTTAATCCAAAAGCTCGCGAGGTAACCAGTTATAGAACTAATTGTTCAATGGTGGGGAAAACTTTCTTATCCCCCTCCCAATTGACTTATGGGACTAATTTTTAAATATGTTATGCAACTTTTGATCCTATATTCATTATTTTGTAAACAAAAATAATACTAATAATTCTGATTTTAGCCCCTCAGCACCCCCCTTCTACTTCACAAAAAATTTAAACACCACTAAATTTCAACTGAAAATGTCATCGATACTCGTATATGCCGAGTTTTAGTCATTTTTGGACAGTACAGAGCCAAATACATGATTTTTAGTTTAAATAAGAGGAGGAGAGGGGGGTAAAAATAAGAAATGAATAACTGTTATCTCCAAAAATGATTTTAATGATCTTTCAAGAGCACAAAATAGATTTTCCTCATACTCACTCAACATCTGACATAAATCAATATTTAATAGTCAGTAACAGCCAGTTGTTTTTTTGGCAATATTTGGTTTAGCCCGAGCGAAGCAACGGCGAAAAAAATTTGCGTAAAACATATGCTCCTCCCCCGTGCCCCCTACCTACTATGGCTACTGGTTTCTCAACATGTTATTAAATTTCATTTCTATCTATTTATCTCTCTTGCTCTACACATATGCTTTACACGAAGGAATGAATAAACGGAAAATATACACATGAGATTAATATCTTGTATACTCGTGTACTGTTTCAGCATGAGCATTTCTCCGATGCTTTATTGGATTTTCCTTGGTATGATCGACATATAGAGTTTCAGAAATGCTACCTTGCCATATTGAAGCTTTATCAGAAAAATTATCCGTTCACTATCTACAGTTTATACGAAATAAATCTTCATTTTTTCGCTGCCAACGTAAAACGTCTGTATTCATTAATGAACTTGTTATTGATAATGTATAAGTAATAATAACGATTCTTTACGACCTAACGTAATGAAATAAATGTTGAGAAAATTGACAAATCATTCGAATCAGTCAATTTGTTGATATTAAAATATAAGTAGATAATTATTCTTCACTTCTACGATATTTATTTCATTTGCTACCCACGAGTAGCAGAAATGAAAGCTTGTATCAATTTTCAAAACCATTAAAACCATTTTTAGCCATGTCAGACATTTGTTTCTTCCGCCGAAATTGAAAATCTTCGCATAACTCTATACAGACCGTAATTGTTCAAAGCTGGGAAATACGATTGGATTGGCGACGCATTTCATATGGTGGAAATGGGGATGGCCTCTGGTCAAAATTCAGTTGTACCCAAATTTGGAGGAAGGGATGCCCAGGGGCTAAAATTGCAAAAGTTTTTCTTTTTTGAGCCGATCGATAAACGATCCAAAGTTGTACAACATATCCAAAAATCAGCTTCCTAGATCAATCAAGAGGGGAACAATGAAGGTTTTTCTCTCTTTAACCTTGAAAAAAGGCTGTTCTTCTCATATCTCATCTCCAAGTTTGAGCTAGGAAGTTGAAATTTGGTAGGTGGATTCAGTGATGGTTCAGATGTGCCTTGAGGAAGGAGGGGTCGCGACTTTTCAGCCTCACTCCACCCGCTCACAGCGTCAAAAATGTAGTTTCTTGGTCGGTTTGATTTTTTGAGTTTGTTCCTTGCATAACTACCCCCCAACTTGATCTAGGGAGTTGAAATTTTATGCATAGATTTAGTATAAGTCTACTATGTGCCTGCGGTGGCTAGCACCTTACACATCCCTTACACATCACGTCCCAAAACCAACTTTCTCTTTTATTGCCTCCATCCCTTGTATTCGCCGCGCTCATTCAACCTGTTCTGTGTTTTCCTCTCCTCGTTCCTGACTAGCAGTACCTACCTTTAGACAGCGATATCTTATGTTCAGTTTTTTCACGTTACAGTACTTCGTTCTACGTCTTGTCGAAAATACACGCGTCTTGAAAAACTGTCTCTTTTTTTTCTTTAATACTTAAGAACACGCCACATGCCTTTTGGGGGGTTTCAGTTCATCACTTCAATATCTACCTGAGCGCTCCTCTTTCCATTCTATGAGTGGACAATTCAAATGTCTTCTTAATTCATGAAAATCAGTCTGAAGAAGCATCAGAAAGGGATGCTTTTTGACCATGGAAAATAATAAAAGGGTATTTGCAGATAAGAAAAGGCAATCCGCTCCCATTCTGATATTTTTAAAAGTTTCACAAAATATTATTTAGTACCCCTGAAAAAATTTTAGAACCAAAAACAATTTCTCCAATCCCACCTCTTTGCTCGGAATATTGAAAAAACTCATTTTTATGGCGGAAATTCTATATCCACTCGCATTGGTGCAAAAATGATGGTTTTTACGGAAATGTTGAGAGCAGAGAACGGCTTACAAGTATGAATTTTTACAAACAAGGAGCTGAAATTTTTACCACGTTCTTTAGCCCCAAGTTTCGATTTTCGAAATAAAAAAGTCAAAAATGACCCACCCTACTGCTAACCTTCTAAAAAAAATCAAGTGGTGGGATGAGGAAATTTTTTTGGCTCCAATTTTTTTTTCAGAGATATCTTACAATATTTTGTGATGAAAACATAAGAACACATTTTGTATTTTTATTTCATCGTTTGAAAAACACAGCTTTCTTACGGACCAAAGTGGTCCAAAATAGGCTACAAATTTGTTGGATTTCATAATATATAAATTTCACAAAAAGTAATCGTTTTCAAACAATGATGATTTTCAAACGTTAGCAAGATATTTTCAAATATATTCAATCCGAACTCGACTGCTAAGCCATCGCAATTTTCAATATTTAATGCGTTATTATTAAGTACAA
>FIZR01014317.1:0-28286 GCA_900060175.1 Ferrisia virgata | reverse complement strand
ATATATTCGCGCGATAAAAACAAAAATTGGCGGATTTCCACCTTTACCAACAGTATTATAGCAATAATTCCAAAAACCCCTAAAACATGGCAACTTTGAACAGCCGTAGGTCCGCCTCCCTTGATGATAAAAAAATTTCAAAAAAAGCGTTTTGTAGGTATTGCGGTGTAGAATAAAAAAGTACTGAGCTAATTTTACCTCAAAATGAAAATTTGAGGAGGGGGAAGCGAAAATCCCATTCTGGGGGGTTTTGATTCACCGTGGAGGGGGAAGCAGAGAGTCTGGTGTGGCCGGGTTAACCATTTTCAGTAAAAAAAACCTTTTGTTGCATTTTTCGCCGGGTCAAATGCCCCATCGACTGGACTATAATGACATGAAATCAGTTCATATCGAAAGTGATTCATCACCGCCTATTTTCACAGTTATATTGGTTTTTTGCCCCATCCCCAACAGCTGTATTTCGATTTTCACCATAATTTGAAGTATGTCGTTTTCGAAAGAATATCCGATGCATTTTCCCTTCTCTTCCCTCGACAGCGTTTATTCTGCGTCTGGAAAAATATCAACACCGATATTATTTTCGTTTCGAAATAAAAATTAGGTCATTTGAAAATACGTAATAATGTATTGAATAGTTTACTACGTCATAATACTGTTTAAAAATGTTGCAAAAATTCTCGTCTACATAAAATTTTACACCTACGAATTTTCAATAACGATAATAATTAGGCTTGAAAGGTCCGGCCTTGTTAAGTCCAATGTATTTGGCTTGTTCGTCGGTCAATTCGGTTAGGTGAGCGTCGAAGGCGGACAAATGAAGCGTGGCAACGTATTCGTTCATTTTTTTAGGCATCAGGTAGACGTCGGATTTATAACGACCTTCCGGAGCGCTGTAAAGCTCAATTAGCCCCAAAGCTTGGGTGACGGCCGACACGGAGATGACAAACGACGGTAAACTGCAACAGCACAGATTGACGAGTCTGCCTTCGGCGAGTAAGATGATTCGTTTACCGTCCGGCCATATAATCTGGTCGACTTCGTGCCGCACTCGTTCCCAGATTAGATCCGGTGTACGTATGCTCATCACGTCGATCTCGGTATTCGAGTGACCCATGTTACAAATAATACAGCCATTTTTCATCTTCTCCATCAGCGTTCTGGTGATGACGTTTTTATTACCGGTGGCCGTTATCACGATGTCGACCTTGTGCACAACTTCGGTCAGTTTGACCACCTTGAAGCCCTCCATGCAGGCCTGTAACGCGCACAGCGGATCGATTTCAGTCACGTATACGATACACCCTAGAGCGCGTAACGATTGCGAGCATCCTTTGCCCACTTCGCCGAATCCGCATATCACAACTTGTCTGCCGCTCAGCATTATATCGGTGCATCGTTTGAGGCTTTCGACTATCGACTCTCGGCAGCTGTATAAATTATCGAATTTTGATTTAGCTATGGAATCGTTCACGTTCATGGCCGGTATTATCAATCGGCCCGATTTCGATAGCTGGTAAAGTCGATGTACTCCGGTGATGCTCTCCTCGACCACGCCCTTCAGCGATTTAAACAGTTTCGGGTATTTTTTCAACGTTAAATACGTAGCGTCGCCGCCATCGTCGAGCAATATATTCGGCGTCCATTTATCGCTGTGAATACACTGATCGATGCACCACCAAAAATCTTCTTCGCATTCGCCCCTCCACGCGAAAATCGCGTACCCGGCTTCGACCAGCGCCGCAGCCACTTCGTCTTGGGTCGAGTATATGTTGCAGGCGCACCAACGTACTTCAGCTCCTAAATAGACAAGCGTTTCGATTAGGACGGCCGTTTGAGCATTGATATGAGTACAGCCTGAGATTCGAGCGCCTTTCAACGGCTTATCTTCGGCCGCTCGCCGACGCAACACCATCAAACCGGACATCTCTTGTTCGGCGATCTCGATTTCGCGTCTGCCGATCGCGTGCTTTCGAAGACTTCGAATGCAGAAGTCGGAGAAACCTTTCGAGTTACGTTGCATCTTCTCGCGAGGCGAAGTTTCGCTCTCTTCCGAACTGCTTCCGGTGCATGAGCAATACGAATCAGTCGAAGAGGTCGAGTACGAACGCGTTCGATATTTACTCTTCTTCTTTAGCACACCGGCCACCGGTGAAACGTTGTCTTTGTGCGATGACGTCAGTTCTATGTCTATCGTGGTGCTCGTCGATGTTATCGGTGGGGGCGTTGTGACCGACCTTGATGCTGAACCTAAGGAAAAGTCGAAAGTATTTGAAAAATGTTATCCGTCAATTCGTCCATTTACTGTTTAATTTGTATCTACGTAAAAACATAGGGTTACGGGTAACTATCGCGATTTACAGTAATTTACCGTAATTTGACAACATTGTGTTGTAATTTACCACCACATTGTTTTCTGTAATTTTGCCCAGAATATAAGCATTGCAACTACAAGATGCCCATCTGCAAGTCACACTGGTGAGGGGATCACAATAAATTCCAGTACCAAATTGTTCATGCTACTGCCACTAGGAGCGCTGTTTACTGTAGTGTGGAAAGTAACGTAACAAAACAAACGGCACAACGGCGACTTGGTTGTTTTTTTTTTTAAATAAACTTCCAAAAAAAAAAATTAAAAATAAAAAGATAGAGGTTTTTAGAGAAAAAAAAATCTTGTTGCAAAAATATGTAAGTTTTCGTAACACGTTTTGGTTCGCGTTCAGTTGTAACGTGCCCCGAGCGAGCAACTATGTCAGAGCCATTCTCTCATTGACCGTACTATAAATCCCGCAGAGGCATGCTCTGAAATTTATTGCGGTCTGATTGGTTGAGATCCAAGTGTTTACCTGTGCTGCCGCTAAGTTGTGTAACGCTGTCAGTTTTGGTCTAGAGAAAGAGCTGCTCTGAATGGAAGCTTGTCTTCTAAACAATAGCCGGGACGCGGTGATCAGCGCTTCTACAGGATAAATTGCGAATCACTTTTTATCAATTCCCCTGACTCTCGGGACCACCAGATAGGCATCTTGTAGTTGCAGTGATGGTAGCCCAGACTAACGTTATGTCACACTTCAACCTCAATGGTAATTCACGCCAAACATACGAGTAATTTACCATACGTAAACTCGTAATTACGATAGTAATTACGTTACGTAATAGGTTTTCATGGACTATCGACCAATGGCAAATGATTAAGGGGGCGTATTATACATAAAATCCGTTTTTATGGTCCTGAAGTACCATTGACACTATTTTTGCCCATGTGTGATATTTATTCCAATTTGATTGTTCACCCCCTCCCTTATTTACGTTTTTTTTTGTTTTTGAGCTTGAAACAAGTCACTTTTATGTATATTTGGTAGGGATTTTAGATATCTCTTCAGCTCCATTACATCTTACTACAGCCTCAAAAAGTAGTTTTTTGTCGGTTTTTCTCATTTTTTAAAATTGTTCCAGCCCCCTCTCCCCCGCCCCCACAGAAAAATGTAAGATATTCTTCCCTCCCTGGGAAAACTTTACATCGTGGATAGGCAATGCTCGCTAAACTTATAAATTAATGGGTACTCGATGATTACATTCGATATTAAGTTAATTCATCTAGTTCATAAAATCAATTTATTAGTAAATTTTTTTAAATCGTTGAAAATTATCAAAAATTGGGTAAAAAATTGTTAAAATGGGTAAAATGGGTAAAAAGTGAAAAAAGATTGATCACAAAACAAACAAAAATAGTGAAATATGGGTGAAAATTAAGCTGAAATATGAGAAAATTCGTGAAAAAGATATTGAAAAATGGGTGAAAATTGTCCTAAATATTAAAAAAAAATAGTTGAAAATCAAAGAAAATTGGGTAAAAATTCAGCGAAAATGGGTACAAGCTGCCAAATATTGATCAAAAATCACAAAAAAATGTTGAAAAATATATGAAAATTGACCTTAAATATAAAAAACATTGTTGAAAATCATCGAATTCGTTGAAAAATTGATTAAAATTGGTGAAAAGCGTAAAAAAGTTGATCAGAAATTAAGAAAAAGTGAAAAAATAAATAAAAATAGATCTAAAATACAAGAAATTTCATCAAAAAATGGGTAAAATTTGATAAAACTGATCAAGTAGGGCAAGAAATGAACCGAAAAATGTTGAAAAATGGGTGAAAGTTGAACTAAAACGGGAAGAAAGTCGTTGAAAATCATCAGAAATTAGCTAAAAACTCATCAAAAATGTCAAATATTGATCAAAACTTACGAAAAAATGTAGTAAAACAGTCAAAAATTAAGTAAAAATTTATTAAAATGGGGAAAGATGAGTTAAAAATATGACAAAAGTTGTTAAAAATCTTCGAATTTTGGATAAAATTTTGATAAATGGATCAAGAAACACGGGAATATGTTGAAAAATGGTTGGAAATCAATTTAAATTATCAAGAAAATTCGTTGAAAATCATTGAAAATTAAGTAAAAGTTTGATAAAAATAAGTGTAAATTGAGCTAAAAGAAAGAAAAAGTCGTTGAAAATTTTGGAAAATCAGGTAAAAATTTAATAAAAATGGATACAAATTGCCAAAAATGACGAAATAATGTTGAAAAATAATTTGAAGTTGTAGAAAAAAAAATTGTTGAAAATCATTGAAAAATTCGTTAAAAAATGATTTAAATGAGAAATATGAAGTTGGAATAGGAAACAAGGCGTCAATAAATATCGAAAATTAGGTAAAAATTTAACAAAAATGAGTTCAAATTGCCGAAAATTTATGAAAAATTACGAAAAAGTATAGAAAAATGAATGAAAATTAACCTAAAATATGAAAAAAATCGTTAGTAATCTTTGAAAATTGAATAAAAATTTGATAAAAATTGTTAAAAATTGATCAAAAATTACGAAAAAAATGTAGAAAAACAGGTGAAAATCTGGTTGAAAATATTCAATAATGAAAAAAAAAAACGAACGAAAATCACAAAAAAATGGTGAAGAATAAGTGAAAATTGACTTGAATGAGTAATAATGAAAAATTGGTTGTAAAATTAATAAAATCGATTAAAAATCACGTAAAAATGCTGAAATACGGGTGAAAATTAACTCAAAAAATGAAAAAAAATCATTATAAATTATTGAAAATTTTGTAAAACTTTTATAGAAATGTGTAAAAAGTACGGAAAAATGTAAAGAAATCATGAAAAAATGAGTGAAAATCAGGTTGACATGCGAAAAAATAATCGTTGTAGCATATCGAAGATCACTAAAAAAAGGTAGAAAAATGGATAGAATTATCAAACAATAATTTATTGTAATCATGTAGTAGTTCTCCATAACGCGGTAATTCCTGATAGATACGGATGATTTACCGTAATTACATGGTAATTTACCTCGCCCAGGGGGTATTTTACCATATTTTTGCCAGCAATGTACTGTATTACTACAATCTCTACCATGCGCATTTTTGTGAGTAATTGAGCAGAAGAATTACGCGAAAATTTACTGTAATTCAAAGGTAAATTACGGTAATTTATCAAAATTGTTCTGATCATAGATTCTGTGCTCACGACACTTCACTACATAACCTAATTGCTTTACAGCGAGTAATTTACATAAGTTGTGTATTTACGGTAATTACCTAAATTTACCAGCAGCATTACTGTTTTTCTGTGAAGATTTTATCACAACTTTTCGATTTTGCTAAATATTTCCCACTGGTGATTGAATGTCATGTCAATTTACATGTATTTAAAGTGATTCAAAAAAAAGAAATGACATAGTAATTGTAATGATTTTACCCTTCATGGTAAATTACCGTAATTTACCGAGTAAATTATTTTTTTGTTGCCGTAATTTTAACTTACTATGATGCTATTTGTAATTAACTCCTAACATTGCGGCGAGTATTTACCAAATATTCGGAAGGAATAACGCGGTAATTTACTGTAATTTTTCAGTAACTTACCGTATGCCTCAGAGATGGATGTTGATGCTAGTTAATGCGATTCGATGGGTAATTTATAATCGACTCTTTTGCCTGTTACGATGATTACTGTAATTTACTAGGTAATTTCCCTTTTTAGAGTAATTCCGAATCAGTGTAATCCAATTTGATAATTTTATCGGTAATTTACTTTGCGTGCTCAGAGATGTGTTGACGAAATTCAAGCGTAATTTACCATAATGCCGTTGGTAAATTACCGTAAATACGGTATTTTATTCGGTAAATTACCGTAAATACGGTGATTTATTTGGCAAATTACCGCATTTACGGTAATTTTGACTTGATGCGATTACACGTGTAATTTAATTCAAATTTCACTGTTACTTGCTACGTTCTCCATATTATGACTATGATGGTAATTTACCAGGGTGTTCCGGTAATTTATCGTAATTCGACGCAATACTAGTGATATACCCATTTCACTTGATGCGATTAATATACCACATTGTATCCAAGTTGTTCCGAAAAGAACTTTGATGAACACGTTTAATTAGAAACTCTTTTGATTCGTTAGTAACTTTCGCGCGATATCGAATCGAATCATAATTTTCAACAGTGAAATTGCGTTTGTACTAATCATCGCTTTTTGTTTCATTTCCCGCGAGGCTTTTCAAATTAATGTAGAAGTATTAGGTGTAAAAAATAATCCGATAGAGTATGTCAGACGAAGTATTCCATATTTATTTCACTTACTAGGAAGTTCCGTCAATTCGCAATTTATCTCCATCCCGTTGGACTTTGACACAGTCTGCAAAATAATAAAAAAAAAAAAAAATGGTTAAAAACACATGCTACCTTTGAAAATTCTCCAGAGAATGGATTATAAATTACTTGTAAGGGAAACTGAAATTTTTTCAAGTTGCAAATGAGAAAAAAAAATGGAGAATGAAGTATTTCATAAGTCACTTGACATAATATTATCTACCTGGTTATTAAACATGCTCTATCGTGTTTACTAAAGAGAGCTCTGATATTAAGCTCATGTTAAATATACTTGGTACTTACAACAAGTAGCTTAGTGAAATAGCTGGGTAATTGAAAATGAAAACATCGAATATTCGATGTAAAAAAAAAAAACAAAAAAAATCGACCGAAATGGAAAAGACGCCGAGAAGACGTATTAATAGCATCGTTTACAAAAACCTAAATCTTTATTGTCTTTCGTGCTTGGTAATGACGTCAAAATGATTAAAATGTTGATGTAAGGTATCACAAAGCTGGCATGGGAGATCGGTTTAATTAAATCGAACAAATTAATTAACATTCGCCGTGGCGGTGGAGCGGCTTGGCACGAGAGTTCGATTAAAGCCCCAAAACTGCTGATGAATCACCTTTTAAAATTCAAATTTGCATGTACCCGGTGCTGATATTTATACGTATTTCGCTTTTGATAGGAGTAAAAGCCCCTCGGCGATGAGAATTCACCTTGAAAACGTGATCGGAAATTTAGAGATCAATATTTGGGCGGAACTTTGTACGTAGAATCGAATGGAATGAAACTGAAGAGTGAATTTTTATTTTGAATCTGAAAAAGATGCTGTAAAAGAACCCCGCCAGTGATATTGACACCGCGTACAAAATGTGCCAAAAAGAGAGAGAGAAAAAAAATACTTTATTTCAATTTTAAATAAAATAACCGTCCTATGTAAAGAATTCCACAGACGTAGGGAAACCCAAAATACTCGAAGTGATGATAAAAATGTACATAAATTGTTAAATAAACGCTGTAAAATTTTTTCAAAGCTTTTACACTTCACAGATACCTCTATTATTACAATTTAATGGATTGGCCCCCCGGTCAGACTTTTTCTTTTCTTTCTCTACCATCCGCCCTGCCCCTCTCCTTCGCATCGTAGCTATCAGCATTTTATTTCAAATTATTTTTCGAGGGTGAAAAGTTTTGAATATTTAATGCACAAATATATTGAAGAAATTCATTTCGAAATTCAACCATATAGTTGCTGGCTGTATAGTTTACGTGAGTTGAAACCTTAACACGAACACGAACATGCCAAGTTGAAGGAAAACGTCACGTTTTCTTTACAGCAGTGGCAAAGGTGTATAAAAATAATTCTTTTGTTAAACGTCCTTTCGTATACGGATTCAACGTATTGGAAAATTTTTGATAAAGCTAAAAAAAAAAATGGAAAATGAATTTGACAACCAGCGTACCTACTACCTACCTGCCTATCTATGAAATATTCTCAATCGTAAAATCGTAATCGCTCAGAAGGAAATGAATTAGCAACGTTGTTTCCAAACGAAAAAATATTTGCGTTTATTTACATGTGCGAGTAGTATGTGATGAACGAGAGAGCAAGTACTTTTTTATATCAACAACAAATTTCTCCTTTTTGGTCGTTTCATTTTTTTTTTATTTTTTTTTTAAGCACAAGTTGGAGTATTTGTACCTTGTATATTTAATGTAAATCATCTCGTAATTATTCATTGCTTTCCACACAAAAGCCCTTTCGTTATTTATAGCAACGGAGTGAACTGTATTGCCGAGTGTTTCGCTGTAAAAACCCTAAAGCCTTCATTACAGTGCGAATGATGAGTCTTATAAACAGCTGTTTTTCAACCTACATTATTAATTAGTGTAGCTTTTCCCTCGCTTTTATAATAGTCACCTTTTTCTGTTTTTTTTTTTTTTTTAGATGTTTTCATATCATGCATGTCGCATGAAGAATGATAATTTAGAAGTATGTTGGATTAATGTGGAAGTAAGAACAGGGAAAAGAGTGATTTTTGAGGTAATGTTGAATAGCCTACAATTTTAAAAAGCAAATACCCGTCAACCGTTAGAATTTAGATACATTAAAACTGTAGTTGAAGGAGGAAGTGGTAATTTTTTTAGAATACAAATGTTGCAAGATCTTTCTATAAATGCTTTTTTTCTTAATCAATATTTGGAGTGGGAAGGATACAATAGGGTTTAAAAGTTGAAACCCCCAAAAGACACACTCAGGGCTCTTAGTAAATGTACATAGCAAATTTCAACTTCCTAGCTCAATTTGTTGGGGAGTTATTCGAGGAACAAATTAAAAAAATTAAAACGCCATATTTTTGAGGCTGTGAGAGGTTGAATGGAGTTGGAAATTCAAGACCACGTGTAAAATTTCAACTTCTTAGCTCAATTTGGATCACAAAATAAGAAAGCACGACCAAAAAAAAAACACTTTCGGAGCTGTGAGAGGGTTTAATGGGTCTGAAAGAAGTCTAGACCCTCCACAGGCACATCTATGGCTCCTACCAAGTCCACATACCAAATTTCAACTTTCTGGCTGAATTTGTTGGAGATTAAGAGGCGGAGCAGCACTTTTTCAAAATCAAAAAGGGAGAAAATCCTCACATCACCCCTCCTAATTGACCTAAAAGGTTGATTTTTGGATATGTTATACAACTTGAGATCCTCTATCGATTGGCACAAAATGAAATCCTTTTTGAGTTTTTGGCCCCACCAGCACCCCATCTCTCAAATTTGGACATACCTGAATTTTGACTCAAGGTCATCCCTACTCATATATATATCTCATACGCCCTCAAACTAAACCAATTGACCAAATTGGAGTGATTTTGGTCAGTATTGAGCAGAGTAAATGATTTTAGTATTTGAGAAAAAAAAACAGTTCAAAAAACCATATTTAAAGGGCTGTGAAAGGTTGCAATGAGACTGAAAAGTTGAAACCACCATAAATCATATTTAGGGTGTCTACTAACTGTACATACCAAATTTCAATTTCCTAGGTCAATTTGGTGGAGAGATGGGGGAGGAACAGCCCTTTTTCAGCCTTTTCCAGGGTTAAACACTCATATCTGTCCTCCTAATTGACCTAAGAGGTTGATTTTTGGATATGTTATACAACTTTGCATCCTCTATGGATTGGCTCAAAAAGAAACAATTTTTGCGTTTTTTACTTTCAGCACCCCTCCCCTTCTGCGTATATCTGAATTTTGAGCCAAAATCATACCCACTGTTATTATATCTCATCCATTGGAGCGATGTTGCAATGCTGGTCAGTATCGAGCTAAGAAAATTATTTTAGTGTGGGGGGAGGGGGTAAATAATTATAAACATCTCACATGACCAAAAATAGTCGTAAAAAATGAAAAAAATTAAAATTAATAGATACCTGACATGGCTAAAAATCATCATAATGATCTTCTAGGATCCAAAAGACTGTAATAGCCTTGTTTTCATTGACAACATGACAGGAAATTAGGCTTAAAATTAAAAATTTTCCAACTTTAATGTGAAGGGCACCTACAAGAGTGAGTGGAATTTTGTTTTCATTTTGTAAATCTGCAAATGGAAGGGTTATTATAGTTTGCGAAATGACCTCAAAATAATGTGGTAAAAAGGATTTTTCCGGATAAGAATAAGTCAAGTGCCCCTGATCTCAGATTTTCAAAATTTTCACAGAGCATTTAATTTTTTCAAAATGAAATTAAGAGGCAAAAAATTTTCCCAATCCATCACCCTCGCTCAGAATATCGAAAAAACGCTGCTTGTTGGATACAAAATTCTGTATCTGAGCTTTGGAAAATCGGGGTAAAAAGTATTCTGACAAATTTGAGGCCGTAGACTTTGAACAAAGTGTTCAAAAGTAATGCCCAAACAGGGCTGGGGGAGGGGTCAAATAAGGGATCTATGGGAAAAAGGCCCCTCAAATTGGACAGAAAATTTTTTTTTTCAAAAAATGAAAGTTGGGAGCTTGAATGAAACTGTTTTCCTCAGTTTTGGAAAATCGAGGTAAAAGTGTATTCTAACTAATTCGATTTTGGAGATTGTGAACACAGTGTCAGATTTAGCGTAGAAGGCTTCGTTCACGAGGTACATTTACTAACATTTCTCCAATACTGTGTTCATCAAATATAAAGCTTAAACACGGCTCTGTAGGGTCCAAATTGGGGTTAAGCATGAAAATCAGACAGAAAATTTTTTCTCAAAAAATGAGAAAGTTTAGAACAAAACACTTGTGCTTGACAATATAACTGCTAAGGTCTTCAAGGTTGGTAGTTGAGAAGTCAGAAAGAGGATTCACAAAATATGTACTACAATATTGCAGACTGGTGAATGACTGGAAGATTGGAGGCAAACAACATATGTCACACTACCAGAGCAAGCTGGATTCTGAAGAAGTAGAGGCACAAGGGAGCAAAAAAGCTACGGAAAACATCAAGATCATTTTGTGCTTTGTTGACTATAAGAAACCATTTTATTGTGTGCAATGGCAGAAACTGTGACAGATCTTGTTACAGATGGATGCCCCAAAGCATCTTGTATGGTTGATCAAGAGTCTATATAAAGGTGGCATAAGTAACATCCGCCTCAACAAGTCCACTACCGCAGGAAATTTTCATCCTAAGAGAGATGTTTGCCATGGCTGCATATTATCTCCGCTCCTATTCAACCTCTGTGGTGAGTATGTTATAAGTGAGATGCTGCAAAGGCTGATCAGTGATGGAACAGAGGACAACTCTGACGAATGGGAAGGTGGGGCCATAATTAGTGGGGTGTGATTTTCAAACCTCAGATACGCAGATGACACAGCCTTGATGGTATCAAGCATTGAATGCATGGTCGAGATACTACATTGCCTGGAGAAGGATCAACACCCAGTATGGCCTGCTCATCAATAAAGGCAAAGATAAGGATCGTGATGAAGAACAGACTGGAAAATAACTCGCTAGAAGCACAGGAAGTCAATAGAATTGAGGTTGTTAATCACTTCACACATCTTGGTTCTATTGTGGAAAACACATGGGGTTGTGAAGCTGAAATCTGACACAGAGCACAGACTGCACATAGTGCAACGATTTGTCAAAGAAAAATCTGGTTTGACTCCAGTATAAGCAAAGTGTTCGAAATCTGGTTGATAAATGCGCTGGTATTTTCTATCTTTCTTTGTGATTCTGAGACCAGGTCAGTTTGTGAAACAGAGAGAAGAAGAATTGACGTGCTGGAAATATGCTGTTGGCAATGAATGCTGCGCGTGTCATGGACAGAAAAGCGGGTAAATGTCTCAATTCTAAGCGAGGCCAGGGTGCAGAAGCGGCTGTCAGCTTTTGTGTTGAGCCAAATACTGAAATACTTTGCCACATTGCAATAGCAGAGGCTGTGGAGCCCATCTTCTTCCGAGGAAAAATGTCAAGAACAACAGGAAGAGGATGCTCTCCCACAAGACGGACTAGCTCGATTCAGAAAGCCTTGGGCATGAGCTTCCGCGCATGTGTAAGGGGTGCACTGAATTAGGAAAGATGGAGGTAACTGGTGTTCCAAGTCACTGGCCCGAAGTGACAGAAGGTGAACGAATAGCCACAATGCCCTTTAATGGGACCATACGACACCAAGAAGAAGAAGAGCTTGAGTGAAGTATTTTCCTGCAACAGATTTGGCTTACAGGGCTTCGTTCACAATATGTGTTTGCTAAGTTCTTTCCTATGCTGTGTTCAATAAAAATAGGGGGTATATGTCAAAAAGCACGAACATTGGCCAGAAAATATTGTTCTCTGAAAACCACCTTTGGGTTTTAATTTTTTAGAAATTGAGATTTGTGTTGCATTTCCACAAATTCTGCGTTACTGATTTCGAACAGTGAAGTCTGCAGTTTGTTTTCTTGTACCTTTTTTAGTGTTTCATAGACTGCTAGTACCTCATCAATAAATGGTTTGCGCTCAATGTTTGCTCAATAGTCTGGGTAGGAGGATATCTGTAGGTAGTCAGGGTTGAATTTTGGGCAATTTAATCTTACCAGCGGTTTTTCCCACATACTCGCATTGAATATAACTTGCCCTATACCTATCATGCAGGTATAAGCATACGAAACGAGCAGTAAAGTAATCTATGTTTATAAATTCCAAAGTTCTCCCAATGTCTGACGGTCACAAACCTGTTGTTGAGCCCAGCGATTACCTGCGTCATCGTTCACCAAACTAGTTAATGATGCTTCATAATTTTGTTCGTCTTATAACTGATAACATCATGTTATTCCGCGTTATTTTTATTATTGGAACGTTGAATTTCATAAGAAGTAAGTAGAATCATATGTACATTATAATCAGGTACCAATGATTTTTATTGATATTTTTCTAATCATTGCTTACTCGTTATTTTTTGGAACAAATTTTCATAAGTTGAGGTCGAGGCTGCCACTTACATAGGATGTTTCGAAACGACAGATAATTCAAAATTATTATATCAACATGTAAAAATAGATGATAAATTGACGCCCAAAAGTTGTGTAGACCTATGTAAATCGATGCAGTTGCCTTATGCTGGCCTAAAAGAGTAGGTGATACTATTTGCAGAACATTATCCATCTGAATGAGATTTTACATTGGTTTTATTTACTTATTATTGTAAAGAAACGAATGTCGTTGCGGTCTGCACAAACCACCTGAAATAGTCAAAGTTCGTGATAAGGATTGCAGTCATCCTTGCCCAGGAGATAAGAATGCGAAATGTGGAAAAGCACGAGATGCACATTCCATTTACGAAGATACCAGAATGTCTGTTTATGAAACTGGCGTACCAGGTAAATCCAAATGTACAGTTACGACGAGTTGATATGTAAATAGCTGGTCACGATTTACAAGTTGAATTCTACGTATATATTTCAGTTTCAGTGTGAAGGTCGATTAAATTATTCAATTGGTATTACGTCAATTGGATTCTTATTGATTAATCATTATCGTCTGTTTTGGATTCGTAGTTGATGGTCAGAATGCCACCTCAGCGAGAGTATATCTCGGATGCTATACAAATGCCACCGAGGTACTAATTGGACTATATGGTCCATCTCAACAATTCTCTAAAAGTAATTCGCCGGCAGTTTGTCACAATAATTGTTATCAACAAGGGTTCAGATATTTTGGATTAACCGGGTAAGTGCAACTTACTTCAAATCAAAAAATAAGAAGCGATCTTTGTCAAGAACATGTCTGATTTTCAGAGATGATTGTACATGTGGAGATGATCTTCCATTGGAGGGTAACACCATTGACCAATCGAGCGATAGAAATTGTGGCTCTAGATGTTCCGGAGATAAAAATGAATACTGCGGAGAAGCGTGGAAAATCAGTTTTTACTCTACTGGAATTCCAAGTAAGTTGAAAATTTGTACAAGAACTTCACATAGTTCATACTTGTTAGTTAATTGAATAGTTTGAGAGGTCACAATGCCAGCAGGATATCTTGTCCAATTAGTCGATAAATAAGTAATGAAATCTCCACTTGGAATGTTTTACGTAGATATTCCCGAGTATGGAAGATTTAATGGGTGTTTTAAGAATACAAACGTTGAAGATATAAAACCAGAGGTTACATTGGAATTGACTGAGTCAAATTCTAATCAACGGTGTTTGAATATCTGTGACCAAAAAGGATTCCAATATGCTGCAGTTCAAAAAGGGTAAGTCCTTAGACCTATTTACATATCAGCAATAAGTTCTGCATACGTTGCAATCGTCTAAAGAATTGCAGGCTGTGAAGATAATCTATAAAAGTAAGGTCTAGATTTTCTCCTTCTGCAGAGTTAAGTTCCACACCTTTTTTTTGCATGTGCTAGGACTGCAATGCGGTTGAAAAGTTGGAACTCCCAAGAGGCACATCTGGGACCCCAACTAAATCTACATGCCAAATTTTAAGTCACTAGTTCAATTTGGAGGAGAGATATGGAAAAGACTAACTAGAGAAATGAAAAAAATCACCCAAAAACTTTTTTTGGGCTGTGAGGAGTGCAATGTAGCTGAAAAATTCAAGCCCCCAAGAGGCACATTTGGGACCCTTACTGCATTCACATGCCAGTAGTTCAGTGGGAGGGGAGATGGGAGGGACCAAATGAAAAATAAAAATAATCTTATCAAAAACCTGCTTTTACAGGCTGTGAAGGGGGTTGGAGTAATGTAGCTGAAAAGCTCAACCCCCAAGAGGTAATCTAGGTTCACACTAAATTTCAACTTCCTAGCTCAATTTCAACGTATAAAATTTGAAGATTTGCTGTAACTTTGGAACTTCGTTTTAGTTCTAGATCATTCACACCTCTCAATGAAGTTCCATAGAACATTCCCAGAACTATAAGTTTTGGAAGATCATCTTTGGAGTAATTTTTAAGCCTGATTTTCTAAGTCATAATGTCAATGAAAACCAAGCTATTATTGACTGTCAACATTTGGTTAATGGAGGGAGGGGGGGATATCAACAAATTCCGTTTTAGGATCTTGGAAGACCATTGAGACCAGATTGGTCGTGTCAGATATTTATATTTACTTTTTTTTGACCCCAAACATTAAAATCATTTAGTATACTTGATATTGACCAAAGTCGCTCCAATTTGGTCAATCGGCTCAGTTTGGCGGCGGATTAGGTATATATGAGAGGGGATGACCTTGGGTCAAAATTCAGTTTTGCCCCATTTTATGGGAGAGGGTGCTGAAGGGCCAAAAACACAAAAATTGCTCTTTTTTGGGTCAATCGATAGAAAATCCAAAATTGTATAACATATCCAAAAATCAACCTCCTAGGTCAATTAGGAAGGGAAATATAAAGGTTTTTCTCCTTCTTGACCTTGAAAAAGGGCTTTTCCTCCCTTATCTTCGCACCAAAATGAGCTAGAAATTTGAAATTTGGTATGTTCATTCAGTAGGAACCCTAAATATGACTATTGGGGGGGGGGGTTCTGCTTTTCAAATTCATTCTCCCCCTCCCTCACAGCACTGAATATGTGGGTTTTTGGTAGATTTTTCCAATTTTTAATGTTTGTTCCTAGCATAACTCTTCTTTGAATTGAGCTAGAAAGTTGAAATTAGGTATGTACAGTAAGCAAGGACTCTCAAGTGTACCAATTGGAGGATTTTGACTTTTCAGCCCCATTGAACCCTTTGAACCCTCAATTTTCATGATTGGAATATGTTGCGAAAATCAGACTGAAAAAGCATCGCAAAACCCCTGAAACTAAAAATCATTTGCATAGCTCAATACCTACAAAAACCGACCAAATTTGGGAAGTGCACTCAAATTAGAAGGGGGGAAGGAATTTTATATTTTTAAGTGGGAATGAGCTTGGGTCAAAATTCGATATGTCCATATTGGGGGTGCAATGCTAAGGAGCGTAAATCGCAAAAATTGTTTATTTTTGAGAAAATCGACAGACAATCCAAAGTTGTATAACATATTTAGAAATCAACTTTTTTGGTCAATTAGCTGAGGAGATGTGGGGGTTTTCTTCTATTTGACCTTGAAAATGAGCTGTTTCTCCCGTATCACCCTTTCAAATTGTGCTAAGAAGTTGAAATGTGGTACGTAGATTCAGTATAAGTTCTAGATGTGCTTTTTGAGGGTTTAACCTTTTCAGCCTCATTGTACCTCCCTCACCCCCAAAAATGTATTTTTTTGGTCGGGTTTTCCGGTCTTGAATGTCCATTTTGAGGATTTCAGCAAATCACACCAATATCTACCTGTACCCCATACTTCTGTTCAAGAAAAAGCATCCCAGTGCGCTCCATTTCTTATTCGCTGAGAGGGAAATTCGGATGTCTTCTTTATTTAATGAAAATAATGTTCAATAAGCATCGCATCTTACCAATTTATTCAAGATGTAACGTCGTCTAAATTTAATCGTTTAACCGAAATTTGTTTCTTTATAGCACCTTATGCCTATGTATGAAGCAAGGTCCAAATCCAGCGTTACGTAAACACGATTTAGTTTGTGAAAAGGAAGATTGTCCCGGAGAAATTACAAAAAAATGTGGTTCCGAAGATAGCATCAAAGTTTTCAAAACACGACTTTCTGGTAAGTACTGAGTACTTGTAAATTGTAGAATAATTCTATAGGCATTCGTTGGTCTACTTACGAGGTGAAAATCCCCCTTAATTTTTTCTTTTTCACAGACAGTCAACAAACTTCGAAACCTCGTTATTTGGGCTGTTTCAGAGATCAGCAAGATTATCGAAATTTACACGAAATTAGAATCACAACCGGTGACATGACTGTAGGATTTTGTACCGAAACGTGTAAACTCAAAGGTTACACATTTTCAAGTTTGGTTTACGGGTTAGTCTATGTACCTAATGCTATTGATTACTTACCTATCGGAAATTCAAACAAAGATCTAATTAAGGATTCGAAATTTCTAGATCGGTTTGTGTGTGCAGTCATCTATTTCCATCGTCGAGTGAAAAAGTAAGCTCCGAAGATTGTAAGTTTCCTTGTGGAGGTAATCGAAAAGAGCAATGTGGAGGACGTGCCTTACGAGGAGTTTACCATAATGGATTACCGAGTATGTACCCTTCTGTTGTTTTGTATGATCTAGAAACTTCGATACTCACAAAGGAGGCGATGAAATTTTCAAACAGATCCTCAAGCTTACGTTCAATATTTCTATTTGGGCTGTTACGAAGATATTGAATCGGAGAAGAATGTATTGAAAGGCACCAAAACCCCCATGAATAATCTATCGCCCGTCATTTGTCATAAACATTGCTTGAAATCTGGATTCAAATACTTCGGATTGACTTTGGAGTAAGAAGGATTTGTTGTACAGTGAAATATTTCATTTCAAACGACTCTATTAATTCGTATGTATATGTTTTCTACAGACCCAAGGTTTGTTTCTGCAGCGACGAATATCCGCCCGAAGACCTTAAATATTCGGAAGATTTCAAAAATGTATGCCCAGCCAAATACAGATCTGTTATTTTCAGAACTGGACTTTCGGAGATAGATGTCGAGCAGAATTACAAAGGATGTTATAGAGTTAACGGTCCTGTATTAAATGAAAAAATATTCTACGCTATGAAGACCTTGACACCGAAACGATGTGTCATGTTGTGCGATATGTTGGGCTTCTTGTACTCGGCTGTGAATCAAGGGTATTTATGAGAACTGAAAGTGGATCCTCCCAACGTGGTTTCAATATTAACAATGATTTTCTAAACGTGAAATAATTTTCAGCTGGGATTGTCATTGTGGAAACAGTTTTCCAAATACATTTACTACTGAAAAGGAAGATAAATGCAATATCCGGTGTCCTGGTGATCCTCTTGAGACTTGTGGTGGATCTGATTCACATATGAGAGTATATCATACTTCGGTTAGAGGTATATCCAAAGAAACAGAGCAAAAGATACCGTCGTCGACAGATAAATTTGTTTTTTCGGAAAATTTCAATATTTTGGATGCATCTGTTTGGTCTTATACGATCAAAATGCCCCAAGCACCGGTGAGTAATCAAATTAGTGTTCATTTCACTGTTTTTTTGGTACAAATAAATAGATTTTTACTCGTTACGTTACATAGGATTACGAATTCGTCACATACGATAAATCTGATGAAGTGGTTTATGTGAAACAAGGCAAACTATTCATTAAACCAAAAATACAGCCGGATAATTATGTTGGAGGCTCAGTCACATTGAACGAGTAAGGAATTTACTGTCTCTAAAAAAATTATTCGAACAATCATAGATAATTTTAGCCTGATTTCCTATGTCATATTGTCAATGAAAATCATATTACGGTCTATCGACCTATAAAGGATGAGAGGAGGGGTTCTAGAAGATCATTACGACCATTTTTGGCCCCGTCTGATTTTTACATCAAAAAGATGTATAACAGCGCATTCCACAGTTGACCCATCATCAGTTGACCATGAATAGTGCACCATCAAAATTCCGATTGTTGAGATGTTGAGTGGGATACAACATGCTTACAGACTTGGCATCAGATAAGAAGTTGAAATGGTGATAATTGATAAAAAATCAATTACATTCGTAAACTTGTAATAAGAATCCTCTGATAAGCCTGAATGTTTAATAGCGCAGTCTACAACTGACCCAACAACAGTGGACCACCAAAATCTGGACAATCAAGAAATCCGTATAGTTCAGATTTTGACGGTGTGGATGTTGATGACCTTAGCAGTTCAACTATTCTGGGCTGTCAACATCTGAAACGTCAACAGGCGGATTATGTTTGACAAAAAAAGTTGAATGTTTCAAAATTCCAGATGTGATGAATAAATTACGAATTGTTTTCAAGCTATGTCGCTTCAGATGAAATTTGAACTTTTGCTAGACCTGGGGAAGTAATGGCGTAAAGAATTTTGAAAATTTACTTAGCATTTTTTTCTTGACATTCAAGTTGACATTCTAGATGTTGGTAGTCTGGAAATTGATAATCAACTCTCAACAATCCACAGTTGAAGATCAACTATTGATGGTCAAGTGTTGATGGATTTAGACCAGCAAGAGTTGACTGTCCAAAAGTCTTGTTTATTGTTGGTCAACTTTTGACAGTCCACTGCTGACCATCAGCTTCTAATAATTAAGTGTTGGCAAATCTGATCGTCTACAGTTGGATTATGTTTGACAAAAATCCTGAGCGTTATAAAAACAATACTGAGCAATTTTTCAGTATTCTGAATGTTTACTTTTAGTCTGATTTTCTGTCATATTGCCAATGAAAACCAGTCTGCCACAGTCTAATGATCCACGGCAGTTGATGAGGAGGGAGAGTATCAACAAAATACGTTTTGGATCCTGGAAGACCATGGCCATTTTTGGCCCCATCAGATTTCCTCCCTCTTCCCAAAATTAAAAAATTATTTGCTCAACTTGATACTGACCACAATGGAATCAAATTAGTATGGCCACTCTGCAGTATGTCGTAAATGGCCTACTAAATGGTGCAAGTTGATGCTGATTCCCTTGCATAAGAAAGGGGTTGCAAGATAATGCTCCAATTATCGAACAGTCACTTTAATTCCACACGGGACAAAAGTCATGTTAGAAATCCTAAACAACCTGGTAAAAGCGTATCTACATAGGCAAATTCCACCTGAACAAGCCGGGTTCATGCCAGGAAGAGGCACAGGAGAACGGATAATAAATGTTCGGCAAATCCATCGAAAATTGCAGGGAGTTCAACATACCTGTAGTGATGTGCTTCATAGATTACGCCCAAGCCTTTGTCTACGTGAATTGGAGAGTTGATGGTGAAGAATCTGAGGTTTTTCAAGCGGAATAGGGGGTGCGTTAAGGATTCATATTATTCCCTTCAGTTTTTCAACATCTATGCTGAGCAAATAATTGGCGAGGCCCTAGAACATTTGACTAAAGTCATCGTGGTAGATCGGGCCAAGTGTCTTCCAGTTTCTACAGCTTTGAGCAAATATGAAAAGATCAACGCTTTCGTATATTTAAACTCCATCATCGAAGCAGATGGAGGCTCGTTGGAAGAAATACAGCGCTAAATTGTTTTGAACAAATCAGCTATGACCAGACTGCGTAATGTCACATGTAATAACAAGATCTCCAGAAAGACAAGGAAAAGGACTTATACAGTCACTTGTTTTCTCTGTTGTCCTATAGGCCGCGGAAACATGGATGTTGAAGGTAGATGATAAAAGAAGAATCTTTACGTTTGAGATAATGATCTGGTAAAGGTTGCTGAAGATATCCTGGACAGCGCAACAAACCAACGTTTCAATCATCAACAAAACACAGGAGCCAGCCTGGCCAAGTGTTTCATGGAAGAAACACATTCCAGGGTATTTTGGATATGTGACTAGGAAAGAAGTCAGAAATCTTTAAAAAGATATTCTCTTTGGTGGGGGCCCTTGAGAAAAGTGAGAGAGGAAGATCTTCGACCAAGTGGCCTGATATCGTCAAATTGCAAATGAGCTCTCAATGATACTGACCAAAATTGATCAAGCTTTAGGAATCTCGTTCGATATTCTGGAGTAGGGATGACCGTGGGTCAGAATTCAGTTATGCCCAAATTTGGAAGAGAGGTGCTGAGGAACCGAAATCACATATCCAAAAGCCAATCTCCGAAGTCAATTAGTGGGTGAGATAATAGGTACCCTTTTTTGACCATGAAAGAGCGCTGTTCCTCCTCCTATCCTCCCTCCAAATTAAGCTAAGAAGTTTAAATTTTGTATGTAGACTTGGTAGAGGGCCTAAATGTGCATTTTACGGGGTTTGACTCTTCAGCCCGATTATACTCCCTTAAAACTCCAACAATACAGGTTTTTGGTTGGATTTTTTTATTTTTTGAGTCTGTTCTTCGCATAACTCACTTCTCCCTCAAATTGGACTAGGAAGTTGAAATTTGGTAGGAGATCTTGGATATTCCTTTTCGACGGTGTCGACCTCTCCCCCTCCCTCCTCCAGCATTAATTTGGGGAAAAACATCACATATATCATGAAGATCAAGCTATACGATGTAGTTTTTTTTTATTATTTTAAAACAGATGCACTGGTAAACTTGGAGGACCTGAATGTACCAAGAAAGCAGTAAATTATTACATCCTTCCGCCAGTTCTTTCCGGACAAATTACCACTAAAAATAGCTTCTCCTTTAAATACGGGAAGATTGATATTAGAGCCAAGCTACCAATAGGAGATTGGATTGTACCTGGTATGTTAATTAAGTATTAACGCAGAAAAAATATGACATTTTAGAAACATTGATTTTATTTTTCATTTCAGAAATCTGGCTAATGCCCAAAAATAACGAATACGGAGAGAATTATCTATCGGGTCAAATTCGTATCGCAATGTCGCGTGGAAATGGTCAGCTTCAATGCGCTGGTAACGATCATGGACACAGACGTTTAGAGATGGGAATTTACTTAGGTCCGGAATTCAACGTAAAAAATAAAGTATTCTTCAAAATTACACCCAACAGCTGGACTAGCGAATTTCATAATTATACTGTTACTTGGAATGCTGGTAAAATTAATTTAATATTTTCATCGTAATAATTAGTTTATTCGAATTATGACGTGAATTTAACTTTTTTTTCATTTTTCGCAGATAGTATTTCATTTCAAGTAGATGGAGAGGATTTGGGATCGATACAGTTGACAGCTGATCAATCGATTCGCGATGTTGTTGGTCTGCCCAAGGAAACCGATTATATTTACGGTTCAACATCGAATAAATTGGCCCCTTTTGATAAAGAAGTACGTGGTAATCGATTTACTTTTAATTTTGAATTTTATTTAGAAAAGTATGTCTACATGTTTTTTTCTTGTTGCAGTTTTTCCTCACTTTGGGAGTATCTGTTGGCGGTACATCTGATTTTTCTGATACTTGTATGTCGAATCCGAAAAAATCCTGGTCTAATACATCGCCAAAGGTAACAACGTGTTAATTGAACTCACGATATTATTTATAAAGATTGTGAATTATTTATTTATTTTTTTACCTTTGCTTAGGCAATGTTGAATTTCTGGCAAAGCAGAGACCAATGGAGAAATACGTGGAAAGATGAAAATTCAGCATTGCAAGTGGAAAATGTCAACGTGTGGTCGTTTTGAACTGGAATTACTTCATTAATGTTTTTAATTTTTTTAAAAAAAAGATGCTTTTTAAATTTCAAAAATGTAGTTTAAATTAGTTTCGTACGATTGAAAGATTGTCATGTATTTTATAATTTACTTATAATTTTTAATTACGAATTTGTAATACTCTGATGTTTTTATTGCGAAAATTTTTCAAGGATCTGCGTGATTTCTTTTTTCAAACGAATGTTGACAAACTGTGATATTAATTAGATTTAATAATCACGTAACAATCGTTGATAATTTTGTACAAGTTGTTCAAAAAATTGTTTAATTAAAAAAAATTAAAAAATTGAAATTTGTTCCACATCTTTATTAGTTATTCTGTGCCTTGAAACGATTTTATAAATGCAAAATAAATTTTTAAATTGCATTTAGCAATTTTGTAAGTGTTAACTTCGTCACAAATTAATTACTCACTTGGAAAAAAATACAATATCGTAATATAAACTTGGAAGAAATCCACTACTTCGTAAAGTTCACGAATTTGAAAAATATCCACTTGGATAATTAAATTTAAGCATTTTGAGAATTACAGGTCGATAAAACTTTGAATAATTTGAAGTTCAGTCTGTAAAGGTACAATTTCGTCGTTAAATACTGATCATAAGTGAAAAATAATAGCACCATTGAATTCTGCGGGTCAAAAAACCCCTATTTAGACACTTTACTCGATTAATTTCAATAATTTCATCATTTAAAATGGTTAACAGAATAATTTTTTTAATTTGAAACTGGATGGATGAGTAGCGCCATCTATCGGATCATTAATGAAATATTTACACTTAACGTGGTTTTTGGAACATGCGACCTTTTAATATCTTATATTCTCCTAATGAAAATCCGGATTTTGTACCCCGATACGCCTTTGCCGCTGACGCTGCTTCGAAATTTTACACGTCGTTTTGGTTGCATATGATTTCAAATCAAGGCGCACAATTTAAAAAGCAGCGTCGGCAGCAGAGGCGTACTTCAGTACAAAACCCCGATTTCTACCAGGAGAATATAAGATATTGAAAGGTCTCTCGTTCCAAAAACTCAAAATTAAAAATTTTTATTACACGTTTCCCTGCGAATATTAAGGCGTGCAAAGTGCCTCAGGGTAGGTTTTCGACCACGAGGAATCTATTTCTGCGGTCAATTACGCACGAAAATCATCAGATTTCGAAATAACACGTGATTTTATGATAAAATCGCTTCTAAAAGGTGAAATAGGCAACGTAAAGAAATATTAATAGTAAATTAGGACTCAGCTATGTCCAAGTAGTCATAATTGACATTTATATTACTTAATAAAAAATTTGAAGTACCAGAAATGAAAGCCGGATTGCATCTGGTTCTAAATAAAGGTGTAAAATTTGTTTTTCGAGTAATTTCAACTATTTAAATGACCTTTTAAACAATTAAAAATAAAGAAAAAGTAATAGAAAGGCTTCTATGACTGCATATAAAATAACATTCTGTTGAAAAAATTATTAATTCGCAGTTTTCTGGTCAATGATCAACCAAGGGATGATAAAAGTTTAAAATCGAAATCAGCGATGACGAATTAGGGTATAATGATACGACCAGAGCGAAAATTCAACAGCATTGACATTTACAAAATTAAGGTAGGCAACTTAATCTACACATAGTTGGAAAAAATATGGAATGTTCACTTTCGGACTTCCTAAAATGAAATCGTCGATATTGGGCCTTAAAGGGCTCAATGGAAAGTTATTTGAACCCCCTGAATCGTTTTCAAGATGATCTTTTTATCAGCAGGAAAATTCGTACAGAAAAAAACAGTATTTTATGACGAAAATCACTCATACCTGCGCAAACAAGCTCCGGCGCCAAAAATGAACATTAGATTCGGAATCAGCGACCTCGAATTAGTCGAAAACCAGCCTTATCTCAATTTTTTTGATTTCTCAAAAATTATCAAAATCTATGAATAAACCCCTTGACGTTTTTTTTGAGCAAAAAATTTTTGGTCCGATTTCAACGTTACAGGAGTCTAGAATGGGGTATTCGGACACGGGGAATTCATATCCGTGATTAGTTTTCCCGTAACATGCGTTGTTTTTGAGATAATCTGTTTTTTCGGCTAGAAAATTCGTAGAGAAAAAAACAGTATTTTGTGACGAAAATCACTCATACCCGCGCAAACAGGCTCCGGCGCCAAAAATGAACATCGGATTCGGAATCAGCGACCTCGAATTAGTCGAAATCCACCCCTATCTCGATTTTTTGGATTTCTCAAAAATCATCAAAATCCATGAACAAACCCCTTGACGTTTTTTTTGAGCAAAAAATTTTTGGTCCGATTTCAACGCCAAAGGTGTCTAGAATGGGGTATTCGGACACGGGGAATTCATTTCCGTAATTAGTTTTCCCGTAGCATGCGTTGTTTTTGAGATAATCGTCTTTTTCGGATGGAAAATTGCATTGAAAATTGCCTATATCTGCGCAAACAAGCTCTCGCACAAAAAATGAACATCGGATTCGGAATCAGCGACCTCGAATTAGTCGAAAACCACTCTTATCTCGATTTTTTTGATTTCTCAAAAATTATCAAAAACCATGAACTAACCCCTTGACATTTTTTTTGAGCAAAAAATTTTTGGTCCGATTTCAACGCCAAAGGTGTCTAGAATGGGGTATTCGGACACGGGGAATTCATATCTGTGATTGTTTTCCACTTAGTTTGCGTATTTTTTGACATAATGGGCTGTTTGTGGTCAGAATTGCGTTTCAAAAAAAACACAAAATGTCGATAAATCCGTTCCTAATTGAGAAACCGCCTTCATATTCGGACTAGCGGCGTCCAAAACCCCCCTTCTGAACACCTCAAACGTCAATTTTGACGATTTTTTCTCATTGATCTCAATCTTCTAAGACATTTTTTCCTGACTTTTTTTTATTGCCCAAGAAGGCTGACCTTTCGGTTACAGGGGGTTTCTAGGTCACTGACTACGAATATGGAAAAAAAATCAGGTAAAAAGTGCTTAGTTTTCGAGGAAAACGTTTTTTCTTGAAATTTTTTAGAAATTGTGTCAAATAGATTGCATACCCTCTATTAGATTGAAGGCGCAAAATTGATAATCTCAAAAAACCTTGTATTTTTCAATAATTACCGAATTTTGTTTACGTCGATTCTTTATAAATCGAGGTCGCTGATCATGAAACCTCAAGGTCAGAGGTGGTCCCATGGGACATGAACAGAACTGAGATTTGGCAATACTTTCGAGTGTGGTATCAAATTATGGATAATTTAATTTTGCCATTCCGAATTCGACATGGTAATGGACTTCAAATGCCAACCAAGTCCCATAAGACGGGGACATATTTACAGTTTGGCGATCTCGTTGAATGAAGGGTTTAAATATGGGTAATTTCGCTTTTTGAATCTGAATCCGAAGCAGCTATATATACTCTGAACCTCAAAGAGGACCTATTGGACTTGGAAGAATATTAAATTTGTTTTGTATTCGAGTGCCAAATTCGAAGCATAATACTGATATGATTCATGACATTGATTATTTCTTTTATTGCTATTATTTATATTTGAGGCTGCCGATCACGAATATGAGGTCAACTTCTTGGGCCTATACTTCGTTGGCTTTTCGATACAATGTTTCACTTCAACGAGCTTTTCGCGTCTTTTGCTTATAGCACAGACTTAATTTTACGAAAAATATTGTGTAGGTACTTACTTGTTTAAATGCGGTCAAATGAATACGAAATTGATGATTCTCTTTTTCAAGGGCATTAGAATCGATCTAGCAATTCCAGAATAAGTAATCTCATGAGGAAATTCTAGTTTTTAAATAAATGAACTCATATCCTTTCAGAGATTTCGTTCACTAATATGAATACCAAATACTTTTATATGTAGCTAATTTGAATTTTAATGAATGTGGAATACATATAGAACCAAAAAAACGAGAATCACATTTGGGAATATGAGAAACCGTTCGTTTGAACTTTCTATAACACATGTTACTTGATCAGCTTCAAATGATGATGGTCAAATTCGAAGGTTTTTTCACAAATATTGAAATAAATTATACACATTGGAAGCGTTTTATTTGTGATTACTATTTCTTTCTATTTTTCATTATCGAATAGATAACAATAATGTAACGCATTTAATAGCGACTGACGTCAATAAAAAAATAAACCATTCTCTGATAAAACCAACTAGATACAGTACGAATTTACTAGTCGAAATTATTGTAGTCCAACAGACCATTTCGTGAAATTTTACACAGCTATGCCCCCAAAAATCACCTCTTCCACAATATTTTACTCAAATTTTCGAAACGTAATTTTTTAACCTCAATGCGTAAATATTAACAGGTTATGACTTAAGAGAGAGAAATCCCCCACACCCCCAAAAAAATGGAAATTTTAAATTTATCTAAAATTATAACGTAAAATCTTTAAAGAAGGGTAATTGGAGCGACTGAATAGGGTGTACCAAATTTTGTTTAATGATGTGGTAAAAAAAACTCTGAATCAATTTTTTCAACTAGTAACACTGACTTAAAGCTCAAAAATTATAAAAAAATCAAAAAATAATTTTTTTGAAACTTTTTTTCCAAAAACGAAATTATTACGCATATTTATAAGCAAAATGATCATTGTTGTCAAATTTTCACCATTCTCCCTTTATTCAGAGGTTTTTGTAAAATGCCGATGAATTTTTGAAAAACTGCGAAAGAAATTTTTTTCAAGAAAACTAAGCCGGATGAAGGGGAAATATCAACAAAATCTGCTTTGGGGACCTAGAGACCTTGAAGACCACTACGACCATTTTTCAACATGTTAGATGTTCATTTTCAATTTTTTACCTGAATTAAACATTATTTGCTCAGCTCAATACCGACTAAACTCGATTAAACTTGAAAAATAGGGATGAATTGGCGTCCGATTTGATATTCCGGAATAAGGTTGTCCTTGGGTTAAAATTCAATTATGCCCTAATTTGAAGAAGGGGGTTCTGAGGAGGTAAAACCGCAAAAATTGTTCCTTCTCAAGTCAATCGATAGACAATCCAGAGATGTATAACATATCCAAAAATTAGCCTCCTAGGTCAATCAGAAGCGAAGATATGAAAGGTTTTCCCTTTTTGACCTTAAAAAAAGTCTGCCCCCCCCCCAATATTTGCTTCGAATTGAGTTAGAAAGTGAAAATTTCGCATGTACATTTAGTTTGGGTTGTAGATGGGTCTTTTAGTACATTCGGCTTTTCAGCATCGATGCAACCCTCCTTCCCCCTGCAGCCTTAAAATTACAGTTTTTTTTATAGATTTTTCTTATTTTTTGAGTTTGTTTCTAGCATGTCTCCCTTCTCCTCACCCCCCCAACTGGGCTAGGAATTTGAAATTTGAAATTTAGTATGTAGATATAGTAGGGCTCCTACATATGTCCCTTCGGGGGTTTCAACTTTCCATCTTCATTGTGGCCCCTCACAGCCCCACACATAGCTCAGGCATCAAGGTAAAAAGCTGGAAGATGGCAGACATTCTCTATTTACGACATCCCAAATCAACCGGAAATGGTTTTGAGGTAATTTGATCTTTTAGACGTTGATGTTCATATGTACCATGTTTATGAACTGTTCTCCAGCACTGGAAAAGTCCAAAATATCCCTGAAGCATACGAAACGTCTCGAAACCGATTTCAATCGATTTCTAAGGTCGAAATTAGGGTATGAACCAAATTTCAGCTTTTTTCGTTGATCAGATTAAGTTTTTACGATTTACACGATGGTGAAATAATTTTGAAATTTGAAAAATTCGCCAAAATTCAAGAAATGCACTTCGGTACTTGAAATTTTGGAAATGAAGTTTTTTTAATATGTACTTTGAATTTATTCGTGTATTGACTCGAAATTTTGCTTTCAGTTTGGGATACCTGCCTGATTAATTATGAAAAAGTAGTGAAAAACGTGTTTTTTTTTGGTTTTGATTTTTTTT